>VZRZ01008155.1:126969-167010 GCA_013398175.1 Climacteris rufus | reverse complement strand
GCCGCTGGGTCGGCTGACGGCGGCCCCGCCCGGGCGCGGTGAGGGAGCGGCGGCCGCCATGGCCCCGCCGCCTCCTGCCCCGCGGCTCCTCTCTCTTCAGTGCCCGGAGCTCCGCTCCAGCCCTCCCGGAAACTTTCACTCCACTGGCACAGCCTCCCCCTTCCTTCTTCCCAGCCGCGGGCGGGAAGCGGAGCCGCGGCCGTTCGCTCGTCCGTCCCTTCCCTCGGCTGAGCCCGGCAGCGAACATCCCTTCTTTGGCTTTTTCCACAAATAAAACGAGCGGTTTCTTGTCAGCAAACGGCCCCAGCAGTCCCTCAGGGACCCGAACCCCCTGGGATAAAGATGCCCTCCTGGGCAGCAATCAAGAGCAATTTACTGGGAGAACTTGCACGGCTGTAGATTTTCCCTCGGGATTTTTGGGAGTTGGTTTGTCTGTGCGGGGAATATTTGAACCCAAAGGTTATAAAGGGTGGCTTCAGCCTCCGAGATGTGTGGATTTCAGGAATCCGTTCAGGGCACAAGTAAAGGACTTGAGCATACAGGCAGCCTTGAGCAGCTTGGCTCCAGCTCCCTAGTAACTTGCTTTCCCCCATCATTTCCCAGGTAGTGTGTCCCTTTCATGGGATTATCCAGCAGGACTGGGAGGTAACTCCCAGGACAAGTTTATGCGGCCTCTGACTTATCTTCATTTTCCTTCTGTATTCCTGGGAAAACCTTTCGTGGCTCAGCACAGACGTCTCAGACATCCCTCAAAGAACAGTTTCCCTAAATTCTCACTGTGCATCACTAGGGCAGCATCTAGCCAAGCGCCTCATGTGGGGTTTGTATAAATAAATTTGGGTTTAATCACTTTAAAGTGGCTAACCACTTTATTGCCATTTATAGATGTTAGCAAATATAAAAACATATACATATCAAAGCTCTAAGAAACAAATCGTGATTTTTTTTTTTCTCCCTCATTGCTTCAGTTGCCATGTGGCAAAGTATCAGGAATGAGCATTAGGGGTCAAAAATGCTTGAACCACAAGTGAAGTATCTGTGAATACCAATATGGATATGGAAGTATCTCTGGGAAAAAAATTACTAGTGGAAAATGAAGAAATGAGAAATGAAATTAAGAGTCCAGTTACATTTTTCCATAGAGAAACATAAACAGATCCAGGCACTGAGACCACGTCCTCGGTGGGGTTACATGACTGGGCAAATGTTTAGATCTAAACTGGAACTGCTGCTTTGGGGAGGGAGGGGAGTGTGGCACAAAATATTATGACAAGGGGAGTGCTCTAAGTGAGGATAAGTTGGCATGATGAACAGATGGAGGATTCAATAACAGGAGGTTATTAATACTGCAGTTTGGTATTCTCTACGCTACTTCGTGAAGGGATTCATATGCTTGCTCTTTTTCCTTTCTGATTGTACACAGACCTACCAAATACACACACTGTAGGTAATGCTGGACTTAATCCCCTCCCGGCACACACATCCCAAGTTCATGTTTCCTGGGAAAACATCACGGGCTGGAGCCTCAGCTGATTGTAACTGGACCAACTGAGTTCCCTCCAGCAGCAGAAGGCTTGAGTTGCACCTGCTGAGGGACAGAGGTTATCTGACCCCATCTCCCCAGCCAAAAGGTCTCTCCACCCTGCTCTTCGACAGCTGCCACAAGGCACCTGCTCCACAGAATACACTATGCAGGCTCTCAGGACGAAAAAGAACATGAAATGAGAGTGATTGAAGTTTTCCTTCAAAACACAATGCAATGCTCTTTCTGCTGAAGAAAATGGAGCTCCCTTTCCCCCGAGTTCAGCCCTCCTGCCCTGTATGGCTGTCAGTGGCTTAGTTTTGGACTGGACATGAGAAAACCCAGGAGCTGACCAGCTGACTCCAGCCAAGCCTCCCGTTGCACCCAACCATTTTGCTTCCTGCTTTCTCCAGCTCGCCTCTGGGTCACCACACACTCAGTTGTCTTCACAACTTTCACACTACGGCTTGAACAGCTACAATACAAATACATCTTCCACAAAACCCAACGATCCCCACGCTCTTATCGCACTTGGGCACTGCTGGTACTGCAACCTTTTTTAACAGCAGTGTGACACAGCTGAATGTCTTCTGTGCCTTGCACTAAGAATTATGGCATTTTTCAAAGCCCCCAAACTGTTTCTTGGCTTCTTAAGAGTCAGCTGGAGGAGCACATGTGCTGCAGAGCAAAAACATTGTTTTAAGTGTATCTGTTAACAGCCACATGTATAATTTAAGCACAAGTTTTATTCCCCTCAGAATGTGCAATGGTAAGGGCATGACCTTGGGCTTTCACAAACTCAGTGCATTAGGGTTCACTGTCTTTAGCAGATGTGACTTTGAAGATACTGAAAGAGGAAGTTTTACAGTTTTATCCTCTAAGCATTGAGCTAAGATACATGTTGAATATTTTCTAAAGTCAATAGTGAGGTTTGACAATTTTCTTACAAGAAGATACTGCTATTGTGTGCTTAGAGATTTTCTTTGGTTTGTCACAGCCTTGTGTGCTGCTTCTTTCATGCATGATTTTGCTTTGTTATCAAACAGACATCATTCATTGTAACAGTTTTTAAAGCCATAAATTTAAACCCTTTATGCATTTTTAATCAAAATGCAAGATTATATTTCAATGGAATATCTTAACTTTTGTCAACAGTAAATCTTGCAGATGCTATGAGGAGATCCTAAAAGGGATTTATGTCAGAAGAAAAGAATGGCTGGATAACGTGGGCCCAACACTTAACCTTTATATAGATCATTTAAATGTATAATCAAACTAAGTCAATTCAATTTATTTAAAATCTGGAAAGGAAACTTTGTTTGGATTTAAGTATTTCCTTAATTCTTTTACTTAGATCCTGAAAAGCATTTGTTTATATAACACACACACAGATCAGCCTACTTTGATTTTGCAATTGCATATTTTAATTACAGGTTGTTTTTTTTTAGGTATAACTTCCTCTGTGTTAAACTTCCCACTGCAAGAAGTTAATGCCTGCTGGTTCATGTGAAAGTCATTTTGGAGACAAATTTTCAGCAGGTTCTGAGGGGAAAACTGAAAAAAAGAATTAATTTACTAAAAGGAACCACCTCATCTTTAAGAAATGGTGGTCATTACAAGCATGAAATAAAATAGAGGACCTTCATCTACTGTTATAAAGAAGGTGAAGGATCAAAGTAGTAGATTAAAGTTCCACTTAATGAACAAGAAGTTCAGCTGTGTCAAACATTCAAAGTCATTTTTGAAATGCCAAATGTGCATTGCTCCTTTCTCAGGATGGAACACCTCTATTAGTTCTGTGCTAGAAATACAAAAGTGAAAAAGCTTGTAGTGTGCAGAATGAGTGGAAGAATAAATTCCCTTCAAGCCAGTGAACACAAGAACCCTCTCTTCTCTGATGTTATCTGTATTAAGTGACTAAGGGATTTTCTTCTTGATCTCACCCTGTTCATACCATACTTCATACAAGAATCAAGGTGGAATTAGATCCTCTGCATTTTCTGGTTGTCGTGAAACCAGACGTTTTATTTTCCATGGAATCAGGAGGAGTTAACAGACCATCTCCAGCAAGGTCTGTGTTCTGGCTGAAGAGAAAAAGAAGATAGAGATGAACAGCAGAAGAAACCCATTGAGAACCATTAGGGGATGTCAGCCATTGTCCATCTGTTCACAGTGGAATAAATCCAGACCTGAAGGAACAACTGCAACCTGCCCCATATGGCTCGCTCCCTTCTGCACTGGCAGGGCTTCTTTGGGGATTTGACATTGGATGAGGTAAAGGAGAAGCAGCACAATCTGTGTGCCCAGGAATGAACAGCCAATTAACATGAAAGGACAAAAAATGGGTTAGTGACCCGGGGAAGGCTTTCTCCTTCTCACCTCTCTGAAATCTGGGAGCTCATTCAAGCCGTGCAAGTTGCAGAAATACTATGCTGAGGCTCCTGCTATTAATGAAATCTTGAAAATTTACTTTTAGCTACTACCAAAATTCTGTGGGCAGTGCACAGCCCCTCAGTTGGTGAGATCACTGATCCAGTTGTCTCCCAAGGTGTTAAAGAAGGTGTTTAGAATATATTGCACTCACATTCCATTGAAAATTACAATGCACTATGCTTTCAACATAATGAACCAGCATAACAACATTCTGCATTTAATTTTATAGAACTGGAGTATTATTATTGAGTAGTTATTTACTTCTCAAGTTTTAAATCAGTCTGGGCCTGGTCATGAAGCAAAGTATTATTTTTTAGATGATTAAGGGAAGTAGGCTCTTGATGATTAAGGGAAGAAGACCTGTGAAGAATAGTTATGAAATCTGTCTGTCTCCTTAAAATTATAATGAAAATCAGATACTCTTTTATGATGTTGCATTCTGCATGCAAAGAAACAGACCTACATATTAAGGCCAACTGAAGGGATCAAAACCCACAAGTCTGTAGTAGATTCAATAACCTGTTTGGTGGTAGTAATTCCACAGGTAATATGGAGAATAATGAACCCTCCACTGGCCCAAGCAGAACCAGTGGATGTCCTGAGTGAACTTGCTACTGTGGGTGTGTCTTGCTGGGCTGCAATGTTATTTGCACTCTACTATCCTCCACCTCCTCTTCAGCTCCCTCCTAACACACTTGGCATCACATTTTTGTTAAAGTTGCACAACAGGCAGCCAGGGACAAAAGCAAAAGTTGTACCAGAGATAGTTTTAAAGTTCCCAAAAAATTATGTTTGCATTTATGAACATCATTCATTCACTAGGTGGCACAGAAAGCACCATACTTCCTTGTTTGAAACACACACCACAAAACTGAGGATGCCCTCAAGAAAAATAAAGACCTATGAAATCAAAGCCACATCTCACCAAGCACTTATCCATAGACACTTTGTTCTGAAACTAACCACAAGGGCTGCCTGGCTGAAAAACCAGCAAGGATACTAAAGGTTGCAAAAAGCGAAACTTTTACATGAAAACGTCCATTTGCTGCCAAGGACCTTGAGCACAACCACACACTGGGATTATACACATTTATGACACTGAAACGAACTCTTGCTTTGTCAAATTTACTTGGGATGATGACAAGTTATCAGGCTTGAATTTCATCCTCTTCCAAATTGAACACTGCTTTGCACCCCCATGAAATACTGCACTACCAGCACTCCACTATCACCCACTGCTAAGATAAGAGAGTGGTTCATTAGCAAGCAAAAAGTGACCTCTAGTGAATCCCCACAGCAGCTCCTGAGACACACAGCACCTCCCTGGCTGTCCCTCACTGATCACATCCACATCCAATTTAAACCTGAAAATGCTACACCCCAACACCAGCCAGAGCTGCACCCCATCACCCAGGCACTTCAGGCACCCTCAGTAACTCTCACTGTGCACAGCAGCTCTAACAAACAGGAGACATTGACAAACCTGAACACATTTGCCTGAACACAATAAAACCTGCCTAGAAATAACTGTTAGATGATTAATGGACTAGAATAGAAAGTCCAAGCTCTGCCTCGATATTTAACGTATTTTAATTTAATTTAAAAAGTAGTATATGCAGAAATTTGTAAACAAAATGAGAAAAACATCCTATTAAATATGTAAAAATGATAACAATGTCAATGATCTTTGTACTCTAAGAAAACAGGAAAATTAGAGTAGAGAAAAGCAGTAAGCAAAGAGATGGGCAGTGAAAATCAATTCCATATTTACAACATATGGAACAATACACAGGGTAGGCAATCCATTACAGTGAATGGTCAATGATTTTAGAACAGTAAAAAGAAACTAGGAAGGTTTCATGTGTAAAACACATACCCCATTAGCCAGAGAAACACATTGCATGTTCTCTGCCTCCATATACTTGGCAACACACCAGTATTTTTAACCTTCCCCTAATACATGCATCTTTTTCTAACCAACATTTTATAGGAGGTTATGGAGAGGCACACCTTTTTTCTTTTATTCAACCAAATAAAGACTCTTGTGCAGCTTTTTTACTTCCCATTCTCAAGACTTAAAACTCAATAGCTGAAAAGTAAACTGCAAGAAATCCTTATCCCTATGTAAGGCTCCCAAGATACAATTCAGATCCGTAAAGGACATCAGTTTATGTGACAACTTACACAGTGATATGAAAAAATAAAAGAAATATATTTTAAAAGTTCCCTTTGAATAGCTGAATAATGTAAAGAGAGAGCAGCCTGTTCTCCTAGCAAAAAGATCACACTACTTACATTCATGTAACAGAATTTCACTACAGAAGCAAAGGCGATTCAAATAGGTGATAATCAGTATCAACAGATTTACTGCTATTTGAGCTGATCTTTACTGCCAAATACCCCGACTTACAGACTAAGGCAGCACTGAGCATTATGATAGGATAGTATTATTTAAAGATTAATGGATAAACTTTCCAAAGGCCTTATCATATTACATGAAGAAGATACTGCAGAGAGAACGCATCTCATGGAAATGTTTGCTAAATCATTGTCTTTTTAACGGTTCAACTCCTCTACACAGGAAAACACCATCTGACAGAGATGTTTTGTTCAATTTGTATCACAGCACAGCACAACTCTGGTCCTACAAGTGTCTTCTGGGAACTCCATCATCTCACAACAACCATTTCTCTCGACAGCAGAATCACTGGTGCAATTTTCAAGACAGCTATTGTTGTGCCAGGCAGGCGTTGGCAAGGTGGCTGGGCTGACACATCTGCAGTGTTTGTGATTCGTGGGGGCACTGTGGAAAGCCCACAAAGAGTTCATCGTGAGCTGTAAACACAGAATGGTTTGAGATCACTGCAGCCATTAACCAGGCACTAAGCCATGTCCCCAAGTGCCACATCTACACATCTTTTAAATCCCTCCAAGGACAGGGACTCCACCGCTGCCCTGGGCAGCCTGTTCCAATGCTTGGCCACCCATTCCATGAAGAAATGGTTCCTAATATCCAATCTAAACCTTCCTTTCATAAATCCCAGGCTGGGCCTGCACTCCCCAGCCCTTCCTTCCTTCTGATGGGTGGCTGGGCACATTTGCCACCCTCCAGTCCTCTGGGGCTTCCCCAGGGAGCCCAGGCTGCTGGGCAATGACAGAAAGTGGCTTGCTGAGCAAAACAAAAGGCAGTGAAATAAACTTTAAAACCCTTCTGTACCAGTTTTGAAAGGTAATTTTCCTAGAGCAGCGTATTGAATAGCAGAGGAATTGGAACATTAGGGTACCTTTTGAAAGCAGTTTCAATTAATGCACCATGTTGCATATTTTGCTTTTTTCATCTATTTCATCAAGACAATTACTTGGTTTCTTGACATATGCTGTCTTTCTCATGAAGCAGGGTATCATATACTGCTTTTATGTAATGAACTATTATTTTTCACTAGACTGAGGTGCCATCTGAACTACCAGATCAGAAGTAACACAATAAACATTCAAAAATCTGCAACACTGATGCAATCAACAATTTTTAAGTTCTCATTTTTATCACATAATTCCAGGGAAAATCTTATGGTATATAAAGCCTAATTTTTCCTGCAAATTCTTCAAATTCTCGTGGTTTCTTTGGGCCCTATATAATTCCATGAGCAGCTGAAGAGTCACTGATATCAGAATACTCTTTTATTAATTTGCATTATTTAATGTATCTGAAAGAATGATCACAGTACAGGCTTGTACATCACTGTGAGAAGAAGAAAGTTGAGCAGACATAGACAAAAAGGAAAATACTTCCATGCAAACAGATTGGGTTCTTAATTAAAATGATTTGCTACGCCTTATGAACAGTGCAAGTTATATCACAGATGACGAAGTTACCTTAGGAAAAATGTGCTTTAAATTAACTACTGGAGGCTAAAGACAACCGAGCTGTAATAATAAGGAAATGTATATAGATAATGTATAAATAATTAATTCCTGTTTCCTGAAAGACCTGGAAACAAATGGGAACTCTCTGTGGATCGCTGCTCTGTGCTGAGCTCCAGCTGAAGTGGCTTCCGAGACCCGTGACCCGGAAAGGTTAAAGTTTGTGTCTTTCCCAGAGGCTGCACCTCTATGATTAACATTACAGAGAAACCCACATCAGAAAGAACTATCACAAGAGAGGAATGAACAATAATTCATGGAGATAATAAATAGTCTGAGGAGAAAAAAAAAAAAAAAAAAAACAACAAAACCCTACTTTGGTTCAATGAGTGTTTCGAATGTTTTTCCTTTTAAGCACCACAACTGTAACTTTTACTAAATACCAAGTACTGAAAGGGATGATTTGTTTGTTTCTGGAGGTTTTACAACCACAGGCAGAATTAAGTGTTCCCAGTCTATTCCTGAATCTTTCCTGACAGAGATTTCCAATTGTACTAAAATCTATGGGTGTTCTCAGATGTAGACAGATGTCTGAGAGGCCATAGGCTGAGGTCATCAAACTCATCTCATTTGTGACCTAAGCTCAGTCTCTTGGCTCTCTTAAAAAAAAGGGGGGTGGGGAGGAATGATGGAAGGGAAAGGACACCAAAGAAATTGGTTGCTGCTAATTGATCTAGAAATTTTTTCTAGTTCAACTTTTAATCTCATAGCACATACACATTTTGGTAACATAAGGCCAAGATGATGCACATAGAGAAGATATATCACATATATTTGGTCATCTATCATTAACTGCTCCTTATGGCCTAATTATTGTTTATGGCATTATTAGCAGTCAACTGTCTGTTATTTTCTGCACATCTAGCCAACCAGATTTTCAAGAACTCACATTTAAATCTCATTTCGAAGGTCGTTTTACTGCAATGAATTAAATTCCTTAAATTTCTATACATTTTACATAAACCTTCATTTATCAACATGCAGTTCAATTTTTTGGTTCTTGAAACAGTCAAAGAAAAAAAGTACCATGCTGACACTGACATCATTCTGGCTGCTTAAGGGAAGATAAAATTGGGTCTCTCAAAGCTTCAGGCAAAATACTACAATGGATAACAAATATTCCTTGTGTATACATGATTGGAACGGCTGTCTCCATTGGGTGCTGACTGTACATTGTGGAGCACAGAATGGATTCAGAGAATATTTTATTGTTAGAGTCAGTTCATGTGGACATGCAGTATTCAAACAGTGTATTTTACGATCGCTGCTACCTGCTCCCTGACCCCAGAGATGCCTTCTTGCTTAAAACAACCATCCAACCTCCCAAACACTACAGAAATCCACCATGTAAATAAATATATATGCTCATGGCACAGGGGTTTCTATTTAAAAAAAAGCAAAGATACATTGATAGCAAATCTTCTGAATCTTTTTCCCTGTGATGGCTGCAGGGTAGTCTAAATTTTTACATATAATCCACTGTTAGGATCAACACTGTTTCTGTTCTGCTCTTAAGAAAAAAAAAGAGGAAAGGAGAAAAGAGGTTTTGCACAGGAGCATTAACAGTTCCACTTGCCCTGTGGCAAATGGGGAAAATATGTCAATGTGAATTACTGTACTGTCTCCATGGATCAAGATTTCTCTTAGTGCTTTCAAAATTCCACTAACAGAAACAATTGCTAAGAGCATTTGCTACTTAGCCTGCTATGCTGGAATCAAATAAGACCCTAGGATCAACTAATGCTAAAATATTATCTTATATATTGATTTTCTCTCCCTACATTAACTGCGGAAAGAAACAGCTAAATAATTTTAGCTGGAATGAACAGTGTATCATTCTCACAAGGACATCTAAAGAACTTAAATAATCAAGATAACTGCACAATAGATTTTTGAGCAGCTTACACTATCAGAAATGTAAGAATATCACAGTATAATTTTACTTCATTCTGACCCAAACAAGTTGTTTGACTCACTACAGAGATACAGCAGGGAATGCAACATCTCTTCTCTGCAGAAACCAAGCACACCCACACAGATGCATTAGGAAAAAATAATTCTAATTGTGTGCAGTTGTGCATGCATGTTCAGATTCAGAGGAGTGAGCCAAATACTAATAAAGAGATTCCAAGTCCATTTTCTCTACTGGAAAGCTACTTTATGGGGGTTTTATTAAATTCTTTTTTAAATATCTCTTTCCTAGTACTAGATTATGGTCTCAATTAATTAATAAAGTACAGTTGTTGAAATTCTTGGGCCATTGGGCAGATCTGGTATGAAAACTTATTTCTAAACTCAATCTGGCCAACAAGAATGAACAGCTAATGAAATCCAGACACTGTGTACTTACACACTGTTGATTATTTCTACCAAATTGCAAATTATTTTCATTATAAAGTAATAATCTTAATTCTTATACTTCATTCATCACCAGGATTCGTAAACACCTACCAAATTCATCTAAGGCAACCATGAAGATGTAACAAATTAGAGCTTTGCAGGGTGTCTGAGTTAGCACTACTGACATTCTGGTTTAAAAAGTTAGTGCTACACAAGGCTGATAAAAACAAACACATATTAAAAGGATTATGATCAGTTAGCTTAGGACACATTTGTCAATGAAAAACTCTCTCAGTAAAGATGTTTCTAATGGGTATTTGTCATCATCTTCACCAATTATGTGAACATAAACAGAAAATCTTTGCAAAAATGGCTATGAAAATCATAATAACAATAATAACTGTCTAAAAAATAATAGCAAAAGTGCAATCACACAGTCATTTTGGATCACAGATAAATAAAGAAACAAAACATGCTTTAATAAATCCAAGATGGAAAGCTCTGCCATTAGGAAAGAATACTGTCACGCTGACAGAGGAGGGAATTAGAGCCTTAAAAGGGATGTGTGAGCTCCAAGAACCCCACCTCAACATGAGGAAGCAATGTTTGCCTTGAAAAAATTTTTACATTCAAATATGGAGGAAATTTTTGCCACTGTGGACAATATAAACTGTGAACTGTTGCTGCCAGCTCTGGCATCCAGAAGGGTGCAAAAAGAAAAACTCAGTGCTGGGAAAAAAAAAAAATGCCTTGAAGAACACAATGTATTCAGATTGAAAAAAACCCCTGAGAGATAACATGATTACACTTTGCAGGGAGAAATACCAGACACTAAAGGACTGCCTAATCTTAAAGGAAGACATAGTAACACTGAGCAGCTTAGAAGCTCATTCAAAACCTGTATTCTTTTTTTTTGTTTAAGTGGATGTTATTGACTATACTATCAAGGGTTATGGTGATGTCTTTATCTCCTGTATACTTCCAATACCTTTCTGAAAGATCAGTCTAATAAAATATTTGAGGCTGAACTGTCTCAGGTATGTACATGATACAAAGAGATTTGAGGTAACCTGGAAATTCCTTCCTGATCCTGCACTTTGGGGAGTTACAGCTCTAAAAACCTGGAGTTGACTAATTGTTGGTCACTGCTCCACTCCCTACAGGAATGAACAGAACAGATGAGCTGTCTCTCACAGAGCATCATCTCCTGATATCAATCTCTCCCTGCTCATGACATCCATTAACAAGAAGCAATTAATACTGAGAAGCTGTGGTGAAGAGGGATCTCTTACCATAAACCAGCTGATTTCCAGGAGAGAGCTTGTGGTGATCCCACTGAGAGCATCACAGACAAGAGGAGAGAGATTTCAGCTAGGCTTCAGCAAGAAACAGCATAGGAAACACTGAACTCAGGGTCTTTCAGGACTAAATTAATAACAAGTTCTTTTTGCTGTCCTTAAATAACTGAAATATTTTGGGGTTCACACACTTGTCTACCCAAGTGCACCAAAAGGGGATGTTTGGGGACCAGCACTGAATAAACAGATCACAGTGCTGGGTGCTCAGAGTGTGGTCTGGAATGAGATGGAATTTGGGGCACCTTCATGACCCCACCCAGGGAATGCTGCTGCCAGAAGAGTTCCCAGTCAGGTCATGGCCACGAGTCCTGAAGGACTGAGCTGGGGCTGGGGCTGAGCTCAGTCAGTGCTTTTTTAAGCAGGCTGTCCCTCCTGCACTGCGAGGCTGTTCTTGTACCCATCAAGCAGAACTGGATGCTGCCCGTCCGTTTGTGGTATTTAAGCTGCTGACATCCTAACTGATGACACAGCTTAGGCTTTTCCATTCAGTTTGCAAAAAAGTTGCACAAGAAAGAGCCTAGAGGAATTCTGCTGGCAAGCACTTTTGTAAGGGAACAGAGGTGCCTCAAAACTGGGGGAAATTAGAAGGATTAATGCACTAGGCCAAGATTTGGGAAATGTACAATCAGTTCCGGATCCTGTCACCAGCCTCCTATCAACCTTGTCATGCTAAACCACTTCCCTTCTATGTATCCAGGTTCCTCATCTTTAAAGTATGTATAGTATTTGGTTATTAAACACTCATGCTTGCAGTCAGAGCAAACCCATAAAATATTCAGACATCCCACTACAACTGAGGAGTCATTCTCCATATGACTAACGAGGCCAAGGACAGCAGACATTCTTCCACGGGGTTGATCTCAGCTGTGTCAGCAATGTGCCATCATTCGGGTTTCACAGTGGATATGTAAAGATTAAATAGTGCTACTCTATAAAGAAATATCCTATAACAATCTGGAGGAAGTTGACCTGCAGTTTGTACTCGCCCCGATCTGTCTTGTGTCCATGAACACAGGTCCCCCTATGGCCAATTAACTGAAGTTCCTACTGCTAAAAAAAAATAAAATATAAATTTGCAGATCTATAAAATTATATTTGTTTTAATGTAACTACTTTGTTTTGGAAGTATCAGATCAGACTCACACTGAATCATATTTTAACATATTTTTTGGTGTCTTCTAGTAGAGCTGAATATTTTACTATTACACGAAGAATAGAGTCGATGAGAGAGGAGTGGTCCTTTCTAAAATAATCCTGGCAGGTCAAAATTAGGAAAAAAACCCTTACTTTCATTTTAAGCCAGAAGTCCAATTAGGATGCTAAACTATAAAAATAGAGATAAGAATACTATCAGAGAAAACCTAGAAATATCACCAAAACAGTAATAAATTAACCATGGAGTATGGAAAGGAGAAATTAAGATCAATAAAAATTGTACTCATGTGCTGCTAAAACATTTACACCACCAAAAAAACTACTGTTGTTGGAATCAAGCAAAGACTGTCAACTCCAGTGTGGTTTCTACATTTATTTTTTCAATGCCAGATATACCTATGTTGTACAGAAGAACTAAACACAGCGGGTGTAAGACAATCCTGCTTCCTAGGAGATGGCTATCTCAGCTCGGGGCTTTTAGCAATCTGTGTAACTGTACTCCAATCCCAACACATTCATCAATAATAGATGGCAGTGCCTCCATCTGCCTGCACTCTCCTCTCAGCCTTAATTTCGGCTTCACCCAGCAAAGACCTGCACGTGTTTAACTCACCATGCCCTGTGCCAGGGACACCCCATCACTCAGAGCCACACACACACAGATCCTCTGAATCCAGTTTAAAACAAATTCTGCCCCAAAGTGGACTCCTCATCACTCCCCCACAGGGCTGCTGTTAATCGCACAAAACACTGCTTGGATTAAAAAAATAATCAAATCTTCCTCTGGGACCTGAGAAGCACAACAAACACTTAATCACTTCTGCAACAGTTATGGCACATGAATTTAAGTGTGAACTATGTATTGGTCTGCAGGGCCCAAAATCAATTTTTCTGTTTTCCAATCTATTGGGAAAACTGAGAAGTCTTTTTTTCCTTTATGGACCAAGCCTTGATGTTCCTGAAATCAATGAGTGTTTGCCATCCAAGTGTGCAAGCCTCAACATGCTAAGACTGATTTTCAATTACATCTTTAACTACTTACTACAAAAAATTACATTAACACAAGCTAATTTTTGTTTCTCAGAGTTCTTAAAATAATTATGAACATGAAACAACAATCATTGTTATTTAGAACATAGTTTTCAGGTGGTTAAACTGAAAGACTAGAGGAATTCAATTAAACATTTTATGTAGAGGACAGGACAGTTGAGTGTGCCAAAATAAACTTCAGCTCACAGCTGTACTAAAACTTTGAAAGATTTTCAGTAAAATAAATCCATATTTTATTAAAATGCTTGCTACAGCTATTGAAATAATATATGCCATCATAAAATAAATGTTTAAATCAGTACTGTACACTGCCCTGGATAATGCCTGCCTTTAAATCAACTATCTCGTTAACTTACTCTGATTTTTAGCAAAATACAGATAATAACAACTTTTTACCATGCAGTCTCTTGGCTAAACTCTCTCTCCCGTTAAAAATTAGCTATAGGCAAGATGATAGGGGAAAAAAATGCCAGCTGTTAACAGGGAATTTTGGGGTGAGAAGTTGGTATCTTTGCTGACATCAGTCTCAGAAAGCAGAAGGGAATGACTTCTGCCATGGAATAATCTTTTCCAGGAAAGTCCTCTAAACTCCAGAGCTGGTTGCTCCTGCAGCCAAGCTGCCACCAGGATTTACCCACTTGCCCATGGTCAGTTGAGGGTAGCAAAGTTGTGTGGACTTGTCCTCTCTTTCCCCAAGGGCTAAGCAGAACCTGGCACCTTGCTCATATTTCAAACTTTAACTAATGATTGGTTAACATAAGCTCTCGATTTCCCTGAATGCTGAAAGAGCTTCCAAGAAAAGGGTGTCAGTAATTTTAGTGGGGGGGAATAAATTCATTGGCTTTGTCCTACATTTCTGCCTCTCCTTTAGCAGACTCAAAGCAAACCTGTTCTCAGTGAAGACCTGTGACAGAACAGATGCAGCAAGAATGGGCTGAGAGCAGTCCTGGGGAGAAGGACTTTGGGGTGCTGGTGGATGAGAAGCTCAACATGACCCAGCCATGGACCCAGCCATGGGCCCTCAGAGCCCAGAAAACACCCGTGCCCTGGGGTGCACCCACAGCACTGTGGCCAGCAGGTCAAGGGAGAGGATTCTGCTCGTCTGCTCTGCTCTGGTGAGACCCCACCTGCAGGGCTGCATCCAGCACAGGGAGGATGTGCATCTGCTGCAGCAAGTCCACAGCAGGGTCACACAGATGCTCAGAGGGCTGGAGCACCTCTGCTATGGAAACAGGCTGGGTGAGCTGGGGGTGTTCAGCCTGGAGGGGAGAAGGCTCCAGGGAGACCTTAGAGCATCTTCCAGCACCTAAAGGGGCTGTGAGGGAGCTGGAGAAGGACTTTTTACAAGGGAATGGAGTGACAGGACAAGGGGAATGGCTTTAAACTGAAAGAGAGCATGTTTAGGTTAGATATTAGGGAAAAATGCTTTACTGTGAGGGTGGTCAGATACTGGAACAGGTTGCCCAGAGAAGCTGTGGGTGCCCCATCCTTGGAAGGGTTCGAGGCCAGTTTGGGTGGAGGGGTGGAGCTTTGAGCAGCCTGGTGTAGTGGAAGGTGTCCCTGCCTTTGGCAGGAGGGTTGGAACAAGATGATTTTTATGATTTTTTCAACCCCAACCATTCTGTTATTCTATAAACTAAATAAGTAAGAAACACGAGTTTTGAAATCTGGAAATGCTGGTTATAGTCTAAAGCTGCAGTTCCATTCTGGTATCCCTGGCTGCCTTCATTTGCTACTGTTAAACAAGCAGACAGATCCTTCCTCCAACTTCTGCCATCTCCAGAAGATAAGAGCAGATGCCACTAAACACAACCTCTGAGCCCCATCATCCAAGCAGAGCTTTACCCTTCTGGTTGCCCACCAGACACCACCATCCCACCACACGCCCCCAACCTGGATAACACTGTAGGAGGAGGTACCAAAAGCCTTGCTCAAAGTGAGGAAAACATTGTCCACTGCTGTCCACCCACCCCCAAAAGCAGCCAGGTTTTCACCCAAGTGAATGTGCCCATACAGGCAGGATCCATCTGTGATAAATTCACGCTGACTGTTCCAGTCACCTCCTGCACCACGTCCCCAGAAACACATTCCCAGTCCTCACACTACCCCTGTACTTGCAGAAACTGTTTCTTGCCCTTGACATTCAAGTCTCAACGTGAGCTTTGATTTTGCTAACACCATCCCTGCATGCCAGGGCAGTATTTCTAAATTCCTCCTTTGTAGCCTCTCCCCTCTTCCACACATACAATGCCCTTAGATTTCTGAGTTTACTGGAGGCTGTGTAACGACTCCACAGATCCAATTTACACATATCATTTCCTGAGCAATTTAATCTAATGATTTGCTTGCACATTTCATTCAAAAAGAAGGTTTTTTTTTTTCTTTTTAAACAAAGCCAAACTTAAGGAGCACTGACATCTATAATGGGACTTAGAAGGCAGGATGTGAGTAGCATTTAAAGGCCTACTGGGAGAAAAATTACAGCTCTTAAGAAGAGTGTGGCTTCTAAAATTTCATTTAACTGTTGCCTAGGCCTCTTCTTAAATTCTTATCTGTGCTAATCACTACAAACAATGAGGTGACTATTCAGAAAAAAATACCCATTTTTAGCTTTTTAGATGCAGTTTGGGCAATTGAAAAACACAACCACCCAGATTAAGCACTATTTCCTAGTCTCCTCTTCCACAGAAATATCATCCTGTGGTACATTTTTGTAAATGTGATTATACAGTCATTTATATATATGACATTTTAGCAGTAATTGTACAAGCACAGCTAAGTAATTGTACTTGAAAATTCGATGATGGAAACAAGTTTTTCTTTCCTGCATTCATCACTACTGAGATGAGAATGCAGTGGGTCTTTTAATAAATAATAACCTAATTTCTGGATGTTCTAAGTACAAACCTTGCGATTTAAATATAGCTCAGTCTGCTAAATGTTCCCATGAAAAAAAGACAATTTAGACCTCCATCAATTATAACAGATGGCAATCTGATTTCTGTTTTAGTAAAAAGTTTGCTTGGGTTAAATAAAGTTCTAATTTATTTTTTCTACATTTTGTTTTATTTAATTAAACTGCTCTAGACATGAAAATTGTGGTCAGGTTATCAAATATTTGTCCATAAATAATGCATAAAAATATGGCCACTGCATTCCTAATCACTTATTTTGGATCATTTTTTTAAAGTGCATTTCACATAAGTGATTTTGATGTTCATCATCTCAAATGGACCAAATCACAGGAGTGCAGCCCAAAAGAGGTAAGGTTTCAGACATAAATCACTGAGTTGAGTAGGGGAATGCAGTAGGGCACTGTGCCAAGGTGGGATTTGTACCTAAAATCACTACACCTGTAACTTTAATTTACTGAGATTTCTCTTCAGAGGAAAAATTTGCAGGAGGACTTCTCCCCCTTCCAGCCAGGGCAGGGCAGGGTGTCAGTGGCTGCTCTGCAGGAGAAGTCAGTGAGCTTGGCCATCCTCCCTGAGTAACCTCAGCCGGTCTCTCCTTCCCCTGAAACTCCTCCCTGCTGTTTCCCACATTGGAACACCAATGATTTGCTCCTCTTAACTTCAATGGTTAAAATGACCTATTTTTGCAAATTTTGACATTTCTGTGAGATAGTGCAAGAGGAAAAAAACACTTCATCCTGTGGAAAGTAACATTTCTATGTCCTACTTCTGATACAAGAGATCTGTTAAATCCTGATATTATCAAGTTGACTTCATTTGTACTGATCTGCAGTATCAGACTGAAAATTCTCACAACAGTTTCTCAAAACACCACACACAGATTCGTGCTTTCTACTTATTCTGTGATTTTTTTCACTTTTTTTTGGTGTGGATTTATGTAACAAATTCATGAGTTAGAATCATAGACATCACAGTCACTGAAAAACCCACACAGATTTCCCTCAACAGAGTAAGAAAGTACCATAGTCATCTCACAAAAACACCCTTCATGTTTTGAAGAGTATCCTACAAATAAAAATATCTGGGCTTTGATCAGAAAAGGAGCAGGCTCCAGAGTTCAGGACCCTATCCTCCTGCTGGTTCTTTTCTCCTCCATCCTTTGGTGGCTGCAGGTATCACTGGGAATTGCTCACATTGATCTCTTGCACTGTTCCCTTCCACCAACACATCCCAGACAAGGAAAAGGTGAAGGTCCTGAAGGCCTGCTGCATTTTGGGTCTGCACAATATTTAAGCCCATGTAACTGAAGTTTATTAATCTCCTGGAAAATAGTAACATTTCCACTCTCGTATTTACAATATGTACTTGTCAACAGGATTGTTGTCATTTCTGCCTTCAGTTTAACAGCACAAATATTTTGACACCAAAGGTTGCAAAGAGGATGAACAGATTTCATGTCAACACAGACCAGTATGAAAACAATCTACCCTTAGGTCATTGGATTTACTTGAGTTTTCTGCCTGGTGCTGAACAAGGAGATTTCCTCCTGTGAATGGCCATTTCATGTTCACACTACAGGGAAGGGCAACACACCCGTGTCATTTGATGAAAAAAATCACCAGGAAGTAAATATTTACTCTCTGCTGAGTAACTGGCATGTTTGGAGCTTGCAATGATTTAAAGAGGGAGTGATCTGCTTAGAAGGTATAACCAGACATGTAACAATAATTTATATAGTGGCTTTGTACAGGCACAGAATAGAGCACTCCCTAAAACCAGAACAAAAAGCATTGTGTTGAATGTTGAGGGAGGAAAAGAAGAAAGAAAAGCAATCTTGGAAGTGTTGAAGGCCAGGTTGGATGGGGCTTTTTCTTCCAGTTGGTCTAGGGAAGGTGTCCCTGCCTGTGGCAGGGTTGCTGGAATGAGCTGATCTTGAACGTCCCTTCCAACCCAAACCATTCTATGGTTCATTCTATGATGCTTTAAGCTTTGTAATTGAAGTATAAAGCAAAATAAGAAGTGTTCCTCATGCTTCAGACCTTAAATAAAAGTAGAAGACTAATGGCCAAATGGCACCTCTCAAATCTGTGGCAGGGAAGCAGCTTTTCCCACTGAAAATGAAGTATTGGACTAGATGAGACACCACCACTATCTAAAACTCCATGGAGCACATGAAGTGGAACAGACTAAAAACAAGATATACGCATTTATTTGTGTCTGTGACATGTCAAAAAACAAACTCAGTGTTTGGGTAGCAAAACAAATTTAATGGATGCAGCCAGGCCATCTCCAGGATGTTTAAATAGGTGTTTATGAGTTTTGTATGAGGCAGAAGCATTATGTTTTAATTGCCAGCCTTTAGAACCATGTAACAAAATACTTCCAACAACTGAAGGCACAAATGTGATGATTAAAATATAGTCAATCTTACTAAGTTGTCCTCTAGTCAAATGCAGGGAAGTCATTCTTTTCCTAAATTATTTACTAAAGACACTTGCGAGAGGCAGTGTGCCCACGTAATTGCTGCTTCAATCTTTGTTTCCTTCCTTAACTTAACCGAGGGAAAATCAAGCACCTAAAACTGACAACACAGAGAAAAGCAAGAAAACGGTGTTTGCAAAACAAATCATACATTCATCCCCTTCTGGAATCTTACAAGGTGTTTGTGCTGCATCATTTGGAAAATTGTAATTCATCAGCCCTTTCAATGCATTTGTTTTGGAGGTACAGGGCCTTGGTGCAGCACTGCCTGTGCTGATGCCACACAAAATGCAGGTGGCAAGCAGAAATGCAATTAATCTGTCAAACAACACAATGAAACGAATATACATCTAAAACATTCAAACCCTGAGCAGGATGTCAGTTTTTCCCGGACTGGGGAACATGAGAGGCACACAAGGTGCTAGAATATTGTTTTTATCTGCTACATCCAAACGTGGTAACAGGCTGAGCAGTTCTGAGCAATATTGCCAGGGTAGAGCAGGTGGGAGGGTTAAATATTGACCTGCACACATAGAACTAAGACCCTTTTCTGAGAAGGAAATAAGAATTACAGAGAACTCCCCATTATACACCACACCCCAAGGTACCAGCCTCCCACCAGAAGTCCCTTCTCTTGCCCTCAGTGCCCAGTTCCCACACTGCCAGTAGTCAGCATGACTCTGGAAAAGCTTTAAATCTTTGAAATAAAAACTTGAGAAGACAACAGTATTTTTAACTGGTCATTTAGATGAAAGTGTACTTCTTCAGGTGCTTCATGAGCTCTTTGACACAAAAAGGGGTTTATACTTTTGCACTGTAACACCAGCAAGTTCCAGGAGGAGTGGGGGTTGTTTCTGCAGACACACTTTTCTTCCTTTTTTTTTTTTTTTATAATGACAGAGCAGCTGAAATTCTTCTTTACTTTAAAACAAATCAAAAACAAACAAACAAACAAACAAAAACCTTAAAGAAAACAGACTAAAAATTGGCACTTTGTGTCTGATGCAAATTAAGTGGAATAAACAAAATCCATTTTATTTTTCTTACTGAGTGAGCAACTGCAAGAAACCAGGTGACCTCTGGAAGAAACACCAATATGTACTTACAAATAACAAGTTTACACGTGATTTTGTTTTACTTGTTTAATTCCTACAATCTCTTTACCATCTGTCTGTGCCAAGAAGGTTTTCTTCTGACCAACTGAGTAGTGAACATAATGCAGTGGACAGGCTGACTTATTTGAGGTGGGTGATGACGAACAACTTGGACATCCTGACAAATGAGATAAATGTCCTGGCAGTCACAGTTTATTTGATTATAGGGAAAATTACAGTAAAATGTAAAATATTGCTGCTATTGCACATTTCTCCTCTGTTTATTTTGTTGGTGTTTTTTTTCTGATCAGAACTTCTCTTAAAAGCAGATGCTATTCTCTTTTATTTAATATGAAAAATGAAAAATGTGTATGTTGAAACTGCTATAGGCAGGCAATACATCTGCTGTATTTGCAAACACATTCAATTATTAACAGTATTGCTGAGTCCTGGTGTTGGTCCATTATGTTTAAAGTGATAGAATATTTTAAGTGCTTAATCCCAAACTAGTTTTATGTCATTTATACTTGTTTTTATACTAGTTTTAGATCACTTTTACATTAAGTCTTTACAGCAACAGTTTCAAGTACAACTGTAAATCAAACTTTGCTCTCTGTAAATACTGTCTTTAAAAGTATTAGGAGAAATTTTGCATATATAGTAATGAAATCTATTTTACAAGTCCCATTACAGACTTTACTTTCAAGCCAGTATTGAGGTACTGAACTAAACTAAAGCTTTTGCT
Source organism: Climacteris rufus (assembly GCA_013398175.1). Taxonomy (NCBI): domain Eukaryota; kingdom Metazoa; phylum Chordata; class Aves; order Passeriformes; family Climacteridae; genus Climacteris; species Climacteris rufus. Next base: position 145,996 of record VZRZ01008155.1, on the reverse strand, counting down.
TATCTTGAAGCTGTAAAATGCCAAACACTACTAAAACAAACTTTGTTAAATATTTTGAAGAGTACTAGAGTGAGTACTATATTTAGTAATGGTAAAACTCAACAGCTTCTACAATTTCTCACAGTGAATGTATGCAAGGCTCAAGCACTACTCACTGTAAACTACAGACTTTGTAGTTAAAGAGACAGCAAAGGTGAATAAGCTTCAAATAAGATGCCTTTATTTTTTTACATTTAATAAATACATCTCACATGCACACAATCATGGCATGATTCCATTTCTGAGCCAGAGCTCAACCAGTAAAAATGTGCACACGGAGGTTTTTGGAAGGTGTAGATATGTATGAGTTCTGTATCTAAGAGAAATGAAGCTTCTGCATGTAACAGAAGGCACTTACACTGCAATGGAACCAAAATTAACTTGGAAACCTGCGTTTATTGCTGAAAAATCAACCCGCTGAGAGATAGGGTATCTTAAAAATTTTCCAAACAACCTATTATTATCCCTGTTCTAGTAACATCTCAATGTGCCAGATGAAATCATAGCCTCATGGCCTGAACTCAAAATGAGCAAATGTCTCCCATTAGAGATGCAGGAGATAAGGCAAAGGGAAAAAAAGGCACAGACAGTTGAAGTGCCTTGGTTGACGAAAACAAATCCATCAGTGGCCAAACCAGTAACATGAAGCCAGGCAGCTTTCTACACCAGAACAGTTTGGAATTTGATCCCTCAAACTGGTATTTGGAAAATGACATATCTAGGCATCACACTTATTTCTTCATAGAATTCCCCCTCCTTCCCCATCCCAGACCCTGAGGACCCTTGTGCAAAAACCCAGGAGCAAAACACTGGATTTGTGGTTTTGGAAACCAATGATAAGACTATTTTTTAATGGCTTTTTTTTCATTCCTTTCCCCACTCAACTAAAAATAAAAACCATTTTTTTGTAAAAAAAAAAAAGAGCAATAACATTTCCTCTGCTTTTCTTACCCTTAACTCTTTAATCACCATGCCACCACTCACCACTCACATGACAACCAACAGAGGCAACTGCATTGTCAACCACACAAGGCCAAGAGAAAAAGGCAGCAATGAGGAATTTTAAAAGTTTTTCTGGTTCAGATGACTTCAGTTTACTTATGTTCTGGGCAGGCAGTCAGTACTAGGCAGCTCTCTAGGAATCACAGCAATCCCTTTGAATCCAGGGATATGCAGAGCCCAGACCCCAAAGATGGGGAGTCCCAACAGAGTGGACTTGGCGCTCTGCATTTCCCTGCCAAGAGTTCCAGAGAGAAAACAATGCTGGTTATGGCACTGCTGTTCCTAACACCAGCTTGAGGAAGGAGAACTGGAAGAGCAGTGGCACAAGAAACCAGCTGAGTTGGCTTCCACGACTGCATAGCTGAAAACCATCCCAAAAATCCAGCTGCTTCCAGCTTGGTAAAATGAAAGCACTGCACACTATGGAGCTCTCTCAGTTACCATCCTGGACCTGTGCACATTTGGAGAGGGAAAAAGTGCAAAATTAAGTTGCTAAAACAAAATTTACATCAACGAGAAAGAGAAATAGGAGGGGAAAAAATGGCCTCTATTTTATGATTTATCTGTGGCCTGGCCCATGCAAATGAAAAATGATGACAGTGTGTAAAGATGCACTTTAAAGATTTAGAAAGACTCTTTAACACATAAAGTCCATGAAAAGCAGACTCAAAGCTTGCCAGGGCTACTGCCTACTTAGTAGGGACAAGGAAGAAAAGTGGAGCTGGGTGTCAGAAGCCCAAACCTGTTTCTCCTTCCCTAATTTATGAGAGCCCAGTCCAGCCGATGGGAAACGATAATGTCTCTGAAAAGCAGCAGCAGGAAGGCCTGAGTAAATCAGTCTTTTCTATAACTGACAGGAACACCAGAATATGCTACACTTCTAGCTATAAATGAAGAAAATCTACTGACTTTGAGTGTGATAAAAATATTACCATGTACTGTCAGTTTTTTCACTGCCTTCAATTAATTTGTCTCTCTGTCACATCCAGATAAATGCTGGCAATCTTTACTCCTCAAGACTATAAGCTGTTTTTCATTTTTGGTATTACAAAGTCTATATAATATGTATGTGAGAAAGGCTATGATTTAAGAGTAGTGTAATGCTTTAAAAATGCATTAATATATAATAGCTTCTTCTATTTAATCCAATATATTTTTTAAATTAAAAACACATCAAATAAAAATCCGTGGGACTCTCGTCCAAAATTACTCAAACCACACAATAAATCCATCACAAAACTATCTTTGTGTGGTGGAGTCATGAAACGACTTTGTCACGTGCACATATAATTGTGTATTTCAACCTTTTGAGGAATAGTAAAATTGTTGAAAATTAACTTACTACATAATTTTGAGAAATTGTGGCTCTATAAATCTAAAGTGCAGCAAAATACTTGTAATTAAATATATGAAAATTAACCATCAAGCCATGAAGTAGAGAAATTAAAGTGAAGCTATGAAAGCATCTAAGGGGAAGATAAATTATTTGTTAAAAATCCCAGCAGCATAAAGGTACACTTCAAAATATTTTCCAGTTGTGCTTCTTGACCTGCATTTGAACTCTTTGTTTCTTGTCTTCCTCTGTTCCTGGGAATGCTACTTTCCTACCACTGTCTGGTATCTGCTGTAATTAAAACTAGACAAATTCTTGTCCTAGAGCAGACCAAGGACTCAGCCAGCCCAGCATGTTGTCTGTGGCCATGGCCAAATGTGAACGCCTCAGAAGAGCAGGAAGATCAGAGTATCCACACTCAATATTTTTCCAAATGTCCAATAACTTGGTGCTCAGGGACCTCCAAAGCAAGAGGTGATGGCTGGGGGTTACTAAAACTCAACAGATTCATTCAGACTTGCCCAAATTTTGCCAGATTCATCAGGAGCTCCATGTCACCACCAAGATGCACCTTCCCCTACCTCAAGACCCTCCAAAAATCCTCAGCTACAGTTTACACTTTATTCTTTGAGCTGAAAGAAGGGGCAGAAAGCTGAGCATCCCTGGTACCCCAATTATACATCAACAGCACAAGGATAAAACAGCACCAATTACTGTAATTTAAACCCTAAAAAGTGACCCAGATTCTCCAAGCAGAGCAAGTCTAATATTTAATAACAATACCTAATATTTAAGAAAGATAAATTGCCTTGGATGGTAAGAAGTGATTAGTTCTGGAAATATGTATTGTTAGGCCAGAAATAAGGAGTTTAAACATTATCTGGTGATCAGGAGGACAGACTGGGAGATGCTTTAATTGCACACACGAAGCACAACTGAGGCCAAGAAATCAAGTTATAACAGATTTTTGAAAGTTGAATTATTCACCTCTTACAAGTCTCTCACTAGAGTCTGCTTTTTCCCCCCTTTTCATTATCACACATGGGAACAAGAGGTTAAATAATGGTGAAATTAATTGAGTTTAAAACAATTTTTTGGAGCAGGACTCTAAGCAGATAAAAATCATATAGCCTGAAAGGCCAACTTTAATAATTTTCTACTCTGGCTTTAAAAGAACCGCAGCACAAGACAACAATCTCTTCACCTGGCAGTAATATGCACATAAAAAAAAAGAATAAGATGATTTTCTTCCAAAATTTTCTGGCTAGACCACAGCAACTATCCAAAGAGAAAGAAGGTCTGGCTAGAGATCGCTGTGTAGATTGCATAGTTGCTTATTTGATTTACAAAGGATTCAAAGAGCTTTAACACTTCACAAGGTAGATATAAGTATGGCTGAAAACTGTTTTTTTAACCCTGAGAGCGGTTTTTACTCATTTTTACCTCCAGATTTGAGCCTGTTCTTCATGTAGGGCTTTGCCTGCTCACCCTGCACTCACAGAAACAAAAGGTTGTCCACCTCCCAGAAGGATGAATGTTGCATTTAAAAAGCCTAAAATCCCAGTGTTAATGTCACAGGTGTTCTCAGAGCAAGCTATTAATGTCAAAGATATTTAAAAGAAAAGGGTTTAGAAACTGAAGTATTGAGATGTTTGATTAAGGTTAAGTGGAAAAACTCCAGGGTTGGCATCTCAGGTTTTGTATTTCCTACGTATTCGAAAGGTCACACCAGTGCTATTGCATGTTTTAAAACTCACAAATACACAACACTGAAATGCATTTGTTTGTTAATGTACAGCAGGACTAGGCTACCAAGGGAGCTGGAAATTCAGTGCTCAAAATACAGTTTGCAGCAGTGTTCTGGACTTTCCACCATCCACAGCTGCTGCATTTGGGGCTATTGGAGGATATGTCCACACCTCCTGCTCTTGGTGCCCATGGATCTCATGTCCAAGAACTTGTTTGGTCCATTTTTCAGTCTATATGGCAGATATAATCTAAATACACGATTTCCCAAGGCACCAAGGCCTACATGTTCACCACTTGCTGTATAACTCATTATTTCATTATTTCATCATCAGGGTTTATGCTGGTCTCCCATTGGATTCATTAAATTGTTCCCCTGCTTCAGTATGGCAGGATTTGATGGAACAGCAGCTCTGCTCTGCCATGTATTTACTGAGAATTGTAAAGAGTCTCCATAAAAATTGCAGATTGCAAGTCAAAGTTCACACTGTAGAAATTAATGTTTTTAAGAGGAGCTGCTGTGCACATGGGACTCACAGAGCCGTACACCTCCAAATCACTTCAGCTTGCTTTCCTCAAGCAAAAATATCCATCTCTGGAGAATCACACAGGATTTTTTCCAAGTAAAACTGTACATTTGCAGGTACACTGGGATTCAGTGACAATTCAAAGAGTAACACATATTGTTTCCAGCCAAGTGTGGGAAGGATGTGTGTGCCTGTTGTTTTTCCCCCAAGTGCTTTCCAGTACACTACTACTTGAAGTGCTCTTTTATAAGGAACACAGCTTAGATATTGTCATACCCATTAGTGATGGCTGTGGAAAGGCACATAAATTTAACAAGAGTACAACACAGTTTGCAATTTTTAAACCTGGAATATTTTATACTGGGGTCTTTTACCACATTAAAACACAATGAAAGCTAGGCAGCTAATTATCTAAGAGGTAACAAAACTTTAAACTACACACAGATGTTGAGCTGCACTAAAAGGACAATTATTTGCCAAAATCACTGCCAAATTAAAGTTCCTATTTGGAAACTTCCACACACTTGTGTTTGGTGCAGCTGCAGCTGTTTAACTGCACATAAATTTTGTTTTCCCCTTTCCGATTGTTATTCAAATGACATTAAAGAGCAATTACAGCAGAATGACAATAACTAGTCCGTTAAAAGTTCAAATTGTAGAAGATCTGTTTTAATTTAAATTCAATAAAATATTAGAATAGCGAAATAAATGGATCTCTCTGTATGCACATGAATGTTCCTTTTCTTTCCACACCCAGGTAATGTGTATTCAATATCCACAGAAGCAGGAGGTGTAGCTGCCAGCCCTGGGCTGCTGCTCCTCTGCAGATGGACCCTGGCTCCCTCCAAGGCAGGGAGGTCCTGCACAGAGACCTCAACAAATGAGGGCTGGAATATCATGTGAAGTTCAACAAAGGAAAGTGCTGGATTCTGCACCAGGGATGGGGCAACCCTGGATGTAGGGACAGACTGGGGAATGAGAGGCTGGAGAGCAGCGCCGTGGGAAGGGACCTGGGGGTTGTGGTCGATAGAAAGTTGAACATGAGCCAGCAGTGCCCTGGCAGCCAGGGGGGACAGCCCTGTCCTGGGGGCATCAGGCCCAGCATCGCCAGCCAGGCAAGGGAGGGGATTGTCCCGCTCTGCTCTGGGCTGGGGCGGCCTCACCTCGAGTGCTGGGGGCAGTTTTGGGCACCACAATGTCAGAAAGACATTAAACTGTTAGAGAGACTCCAAAGGAGGGCAACAAAGATGGTGAAAGGCCTTGAGAGGGAACTGAATGAGGAGCAGCTGAGGGCACTTGGTCTGTTCAGCCTGGAGGAGACTGAGGGGAGGCCTCACTGCAGTTACAGCTTCTTCGTGAGGGGAAGAGGAGGGGAGACACTGATCTCTGCTCTGTGGTGACAGTGACAGGGATGAGGGAATGGCCTGAAGTTGTGTCAGGGGAGGTTTAGGTTGGATATCAGGAAAAGGGTCTTCACCCAGAGGGTGGTTGGGCACTGAACAGGCTCCCCAGAGCAGTGGTCACAGCACCAACCTGACAGAGCTCAAGGAGTGTTTGGACAACGCTCTCAGGCGCAGCGTGTGACTCTTGGGAATGGTGCTGTGCAGGGCAGGAGATGGACTCAGTGATCCTTGTGGGCCCTTCCAACTCAGCTTCCAACTGTGGGTCCCTTCCAACTGTGACTGTGTTTTATATGTGTGTATATATACACATATATATATGTCTCTGAGTGTGTAAATGTTGCAGACACCTATGGGTGGCCAGGTAACTCCCAGACCATTTTGGACCCTGGTTTAGCCAGGGCTGGAGCTGGGCAGGCACATACCTGGAGCAGTGCTGAGCCTCACACAGCGGATTGTCAGGCATTTCATTTAGCTGACTGCACAAATCTTCAGACCACAAAACTCTGCAGACTTCATCATTTCGGTATTTATACTGCACCTAAATACTCCCAATGGACTTGACTACCTCTTGTACAAAAAATCCTCCTGAAATTCGGCCTTGGAAATAGATCTGGAGGATATAAATCAGCACAACTGAAGTACAAGAACAGACACCACCGAAACACCTCCTGGCACAGCCCCTAAGGGTTCTCCTTATCAAACTGGACAAAACATTTGTTTATCATAAACTTATGGAATTATGAGATTTTTAGCTGTCCAACATCAAAGCCCACCTGAAGAAGGATTATAAAAAGGAGGGAGAGGCACTTTTTATATGGACAGGACAAGGGGCAATGGTTTTAAACTGAAAGGGGCAGGTTTAGATTAGATTTTCAGAAGAATCCTTTCTTTACTGAAAGGGTGGTGAAGCACTGTAAGATGCTGCTCAGAGAACTTGTGGATGCCCCATCCCTGGAAGTGCCCTGGCTGCTTCAGTGGCAAATCAGTTATTTTCATAACATGGCCTGGAAACAAATATTTTGCCTTAGCAATACCAACTCATTCCCATCTGACCTGTAAATATCTCACCTAGAGATTGACACATCCTCAGACACCTAAATACTTACAAAATGCATCATTAAAACAACTGAATTAGTCACATCTGTATGGGTGAAAACTATTCATTAAGTATAGCAAACCAAATTCCCCACTCTCCAATTTCTTAAATTCTTATCTCTATTACTGATGTCAAAGCCTTAAGGAAACATTTCCCATTTCGTCCCAGCTGAAGAGGATTGAACCCCCAGCAGCACAGCTAGCAGCTCTCATCTGCAGTGTGCTATGGGCTACTTTCCCAGCTCATACTCAGATGAATTATGGGGTTTTAAATTGAAATGCTTTAAGAATCATTTTTTCAGACTCGGCATAAGTTCGGCAGTATTCCAGTCCCTGAGAAATACTCTGAAGTCTGCAGATAGAAAATCATTAACATTTTGAAGACTCAGTAAAAATGGAATCAGAAGATTTATCTGCTGAAAATTGGTCAATCTAGTCCACATCCTGACTCTGGAAGTTGTCCAAGCATCTGATGTTTGAAGAGCAAATTTTCTGCAAGTAAGAAAAAAATATATTTACTTCTGACTTGCATTGTCAGTCCTCCTCATGCCATCAAACTGGAGGCTTTTATCACTCCTAAAATTTTCATTTGCATACACTGTTTAATTATTCACTTATAAATTCTAACCTGTTCTATTCTAAATGGGCACTCATGAAGCAGCTACATTTTGAGTCCAGTCCTTTTCAAGACTTGGCATCAATGCTTTTAGTGATGCTAATAACTAACCAGCTCAAAACCTTCCATCCCTTAGTAAACCTGCACTTACACCAATCAAAATTAGATATTTCTTTCCCAACCACTGCAAAAACGCTCTGCCAACAAATTTGATGTTGTGCTGTTGACATAAAAATATCAGAAACCTGTACTTAGAGAAATTGTCCTTCAGGAGCTACAAACTGTCCCTTACAAGCAGAGCAAGACCCTATATGGAAGAAGGTATTCAGAAAAACAAGAATTACCTGCCAGTCCTGGGCTTCATAAAAAAAGTCCTGTCCTACAATAATACCATTTGATCTTGAAAAAATTGGGTACCTACTGTTATTTTCCCTGGGCAGACAATAAAGGATATACCATCCTCTGAAAGCACTTCTTGTCCACTTCTGAAACTAAAAATTTATTCAGTTTCTTCTCATGAGAGGGCGCTGAGAGGAGATACAGAAGTGCAGAATGACAAAAAATTGGGGAAAGAGGAGAGTATCTCATTTCTTTCAAGTCTAGGAATTCTGTCTGTGGCCTTGAGATGATGTCAGAGGAAGAGTCAAAGCAAGGAAAATGTTCTTCTCCTGTGCAAACCTGTCTTTCTGGGTATTCTCTGAGTAGAGAACTGAGCCAAGATTAATATCTAAATTGCTTTCTCTTTTGAGATTCCAGAGATGTGATATACCAATAAGCTTTTTAAGGTCCCAGCCCAAAAGCAGTCACATCTTTCATGATAAGCACATCCCTCAAAGAACAAAGCAAGCATCAGCTCTTTTCTATATACTATGAAATATTATAACCTAGAAGATCCTTTTGTGAGTACCAGTGTAAACAGAGGTCTTCCTTTGCTCCTCTGTTTCAGAGCTTGAAGAGATACACATATCACTTCCTTCATAAATCAGAGATGCCAAACCTTGTATCTTTATACAAGAAATTCATCTGTACATTTAGCAGCACTGTTCCAGGAAAGAAATCATCTGATTTTACTAATGAAGTCATTAACAACTGTAATTTGTGTGTAAGCTTCAAAACCTCTCTGTCAAGATCCAAGCAGAGAAAAGATCATACAATACAAAAAAGAACAGTGAATTCACAGGAACCTTGAATTTGTCCACTGAGAGGTCCAGCAGCTCTCAAAAGAGCAGTGGTCATCACGTGTTAATGGAAGAGCACATCTGGCCAGAGGCAGGAAGAAGAATACTGTGCTCAGCATCCATATCAGTGCCACCAGCCAGAAAAAACTAAACAAAACCAAACCAAACCAAATAAAAAAAAAAAAACTGTTTTGATGTATAATCTCTCAAAATAAGGGTGGAAGAAGTTCCTTTACTTGGAAGGAGGAAGAAATGCTGAGAAACAGTTTTGTAACCTTTAGTGGATCTGAAAAAAGAGGACTGCTTGCTTTTAACTAAAACTAATTTTCTGCTCACTTCCCTCATTTTTCCAGGGTTATCACAGAGGTGACTCCTAAACAGCAATTTTTCTTACATAATCACTTACTAAATATCTATCCATTGCCAAATAAGTTATCATCTAAAGGAGTTATAATCTAATCTAATAAACACATAAACATCACAGAGAAAGTGAGGCAAATCATATGAAACCAGAAATTATGAAAGAATATGCTTTGATGAACGACTAACCATCTTTCTGGAGTTATTTATAATATTTACATATGAAAAGAGGATTGCACAAAGTTTCAGAAGTTCATATATAATAAGCTGTGATGTTCTATCCATCTCCCATTAGAACTAATTGAAGGATGGGTGCATTTGCCCTGAGGAATTGGATGGGAGATAAAAGGGAAGTGGAAGTACAGATAAGGCTCCTATGGTTATGGCTAGGGAAAATAATGCCAATATCCAGCAGACAAGGACATCCAATATGAAGACTTAATTACAGAGAGCACCTCTCAGTGCCAGGGCATGCCAGCTCCACACCTTGGGAAGAGAAAGTTGATGCTGTAGGGACAATTTATTTTTAAAATTAAATGAACAGATTTGGGGAAATGATGGAAGGCAATCAGAATGGCCACTAGAAAAACTTTGTCATCAATGAACCATTCTTCAGACCTCAGTTGCTTTAAACTGCCACATTTTTCTGCAATAAAAGCCAGAGTAAGACAGGTTTGGAGAATTGACGGTTCAGACCTCCAGGATTTCTTCAGAAAATCCCATACCACTACCAAAACCCCACAACTGATTCTTTCTGTGCCTCCTGACATAAAAAATACACTTTCTGCTAAAAAGGCTCAGCTAACTCTAGCATTTGTTTCCACTCATTTTATCCTGCTCTCTGCCACACTGCTTGGAGGAGAAGGATATGGAACATTTTTCACAACCTGTCACATGCTTGCAGATCAGTGGGTTAATGTATCAGCCTTTCACCTTTGCAAACCACAGTTCAACAGCCTGAATTACTATGGTAATAAATGTAGTATTGTTTTGGTTCAATACAGACTTGTGTTTGAAGAACTGTAACAAAATATTTTTATAACCTTGTGGAAGAGATAAGAAAGTTGGCAATTCTCTTTTATGCCATAGATTTTGTCTGTAATCTCAAGCAAGCTAATTAAACCCAGCCTTTGAAAATAATTAGCTGTCTAACACTCTGATTTTACTAAGTCTGGTTTAAATAAAACTCCTTTCTTTGATAAACCAAGCTATGACATGAATTAACTACAAATTATTTCCATAAGCAGGTTCACAGCAGGTAATATAGGTTACAGGCCAGCAAAAATAAAATGTATACCTAGCTCAGGTAAGACTTTAAAAAATGGGCTTCTTTTAGAATTAGGGAGGAAAAAAATTCTCAAAAATCAGATTTTCAGCTTGACACCAGTTTCCACATCTCAATAAGAAAGCTGTGAAAAATACAGCTTGTTAAAAAAACAACCAAGCCCACACTGGGATACCATACAACTGGTAAAGACTTACTCAGCAGCCTTGTGACAGCTCTATCCAGCAGGATATGTATCTCCATGGATTTTAACTTCAGATTCACTCATGACTCTAGATACCATGGAGCACTGTGGTCAAAAAACTCTTTATTACCAGTATTTAAGGGATTCACAATATCATATCATATCATCCATCCTTCCCAAAGAGTGGCTGGATCTTCAACTGGAGGTTTTTAGGGACTTGGAGCCCTAGGCAGGGCATATTGTTCCTTAAAAGAAAGGCAAAGCCTCCTAAGACCAAACTCACCGCAAACAAGCGCAGAGCCACATAATTTCCTGCTTTCGCACAACTAAAGAGCATGTTAATTCTTTTACTGTAGCAGGGATTATTAAAAAAAAACCCTATTCTATTGATTTTAATGGTGCTGTCACTGTAGCAGAATAATGCTTTTCCAGTATCACTTTGCATTACTGCTTCAACCTCTGATGACAGATGAAAAGTACTGAATCTTCGCCAAAAGCTCAATACACCATTATCTCTTTCTGCACAGCTGCGCAGGCATCCCCTCACACACACTGGGCCTTGCTACCATTTTGTTTAGGGCTTAAAAGTAAAAAAAACAAACAAAAAAAAATTAAAAAAAGATCCCATATCCTGAAGGCAAAGACAACCTGAAACTTTGCTCAAAGAAGCATGAAAGTGCAATTCCTTCGCCAAATGTACCTCAGAATGTCACATTACCATATGTGGGGTTAGTAATGGGCAGCTGAACTCGGGTTTAATTCTCTGTTTGTTCCTGTCAGTTCAGCAAATTCCAGAAATGGGATAAATAAAAGCATAAAGGTTTATATTAACTCTGTCTAAATTATAATGTAATCCAGATTCTATTGGGATTAGAGGCACCTAAGCCTGAGCAGGACCTTTTCAGTCATTTACTCTACTTTTCAACTACCATCCACACTTAGTTCATATAAGCCCTTTTAAAAAATAAATCACGTTAAGGCCAGCTCGGTGTCCAGACCCACTGTGTCTGTCAGAGCGATCACTCATGGTCAGAAGCCTCCCAGCCTCAAGCCTGAAAGCAGTAATTGTCAGTTTACATCAATTTATTTCTTATGCTAATGCTGGCACCCAGCTGAAGGAGCTCCTCGTGCCCCCTCCTTTAATTCCCTGATATTCTTGCAGACAGCAAACATACACACACTCTCAGCCCACATTTTGCTTGCTGCCAGCCACTCAGTCTGACCTTCCCAGGACACACATGCCCACATTTTCCTCCATCACGTTAACAGACTTTCCCTGCCCTGTCCTAGTATGAATTCTTCATTTGTGAGCCTGATGACAAGAGCAACACACGTGGTCTGAAATGGTACAAAAGCCTTATTCAGTGGCATTATGATTGTCCCCTCTGTAGTGGAAGTTTCTTACACAGAGCATCACACTGGCCTCTCTCATTTCCTTAGTGGCTGGCAGGTGACCTGCAACATCTACACCATCTACCACAACCAGCATCTTCTCTTCCTGTGTCATTCAGCATCTGTGTTCAGCATCTGTGTCATTTCCAACTGTGGAATAACGGGAACTGAGCAGCTTACAGTTTAAAAACCCCAAACAGCAGTATTTCAGTGCACATCCTTGAAGTTCATGAAATTGGAAACCATTTGTATTTTACTCTTCCTCATTATCTTCCTGCCAGATATTCTCATAATTTATTACATACTGCCAATTCAGCCCTACTTCACAATCTCAGCATACTGCATTTGACGACTCTTCCTGCAAGATCACTAATGAAAATATTAAATAAAACACACACCAAGACCAATTCACACATCACTAAAAATCCTTTTTCTGCCTTAGTTCTTTAGAACAAGTCCTCTGCCACACTCGTCATTCTTTAAATAATTTTCATCATCTCCAGTTTCACTAACAATTTCCTGAAATGATGCTTATTAAGCACTTCACTGAAGCCCAGACTGAGCAGAAGTATCAGTTACTTATTTTAGTAAACTCAGACTATACTTTATGACATTTCTATCTACTAGATCAGAAACTATTTATTTCCTCTAACCCTTTCCAAAGGATGTAAGTGAGGTGTGACTAACAAGTTGGGAGCCCTTTTAATAGGTTTTGCTTCTCCTGTTAAAACTGGGGTTGTATTTTGCAATTAGTAATTGCTGTTTCTCTGTCCTCGGTGTCATTAGCCATCTTCCCCAACACTACCCTTTTGGGAAAGGAAAGAGGTAGCATGAGTATAACCAGTTACATTTAATCTCAACTTCACCCAGAATTAAAGCAGTCTCACTTTGATTTTCTTCTATTAACCTCTAGCTGTCATTTAAATTTACTTTTGCAAGATTAAGTCAGCATGACTTTTTGGTTACTCTCTCTTAATTGCTACACCTCTAACATGCCACTTCTCCCTTTCTTGCTCTTGATTTCCCTGCTTAGTCAGTTTATACAACCCATGGAGGCTGCCTATTCCCAGTCCCCTTCTGCAAGTTGCTTTTCAACTCTGCCAGCCCAGAACATCTCCACTTTGGTTGAGAACACAAGATACAAGTGGCATTTATAACTTTGGTCTTCAGATAATCTACACTTCCAAATTCATCTCAACCACCTGGGCCCAGCTGATGTGACCAAGTTGTTCTTTTAAAGTTTCGTGAGCTTAAGATCTCACACTACTAAATGCAATGCAAATGTTCTCTAGTGAAATCAAAAAGGACAGAAGAAATTAAAGCATTGTGGGAGACCCTCAAGTCAAGGGTATGTGATTGCTATTATAAATTACAAGGGAATGGCAATCTCATCTTACTAACAAGGATAAACCAGGAATATTAACTTCAGGGGTGGATTTATCTACTTACACAGCAGCATCCTGCACTGCTGTAGCACAGCTGCTTTTGTAGGGGACTGCCACAGCACTTTGCTAAGACAGCAAAAACTGTTTTCCCCAAATCTCATGTGTAACCTGATGAGCTGTTGTCTTTGTTCAGGTAGGGAGAGAGGGAGACTGCTGCCTGGTGTCAAATGGAACAGAGTGAGGGGCAGGGTTTCATGTAAAAAAAAAGTGAAAAAATGCAAAGATAAATTAGCAGAAATGGAGAATATAGGGGACTGAGTATGAAAAGCAAGGCTTTGACAAGTTTCTCAGTCTTCAGAGGGTCTTTACTGAATACTAACCCAGTCTGCTGGAATTTGTTGTGCTACTATAAAGTACCAGCCACAACATGAGAAGTCCCCCGTGAGGGACTTTTTACAAAGACATGTTGTGTAGGATAAGGAGAAATGGTTTTAAACTGAAAGAGAGTAGGCTTAAATTAGATACTAGGAAGAAAAACTTTACTGTGAGGGTGCTGAGGCACTAGAAAAGGTTTGCCCAGAAAAGCTGTAGTTGCCCCATCCCTGGAAGTGTTCAAGGCCAAGGATGGGGCTTTGAGCAACCTGGTCTAGTGGAAGGTGTCCCTGTACATGGCAGGAGGGTGGAACTGGATGAGCTTTAAGGTTCTTTCCAACCCAAACCATTCTATGACTCTGTGATTTTAGTTGGGATTGAGTAAGAGGTCTCATACAAGCTCATCAAGACTGTGGAACTTTTAGTAAGGCTGTAAATGCATAAATTACTGACCAGTGTCACAAAATAAATATGTCAATACTCTGACTAAAAGACATCACTGTCACTTCAACAGTTGCTTCAGCAATTTCTTTCTTTGTTGCACAACAAGAGAGTAAGGACTAAATTCACAGCCAGAGAGGAAAGTGCAGTGCTTGCCGTGGTTTATGGATGGAAAGTCCTCCAGGTATCTGTGTTCAGCCAGCTGCCTTCAGCAAATTATAGTACAACATATGTGTATCCATACAGAGGTGCTCCCAGGTTAGCAGCAAGAAAATATCACCCAGTGAAGCTGTTTAAGCACACAGTGCATTAAAATAAATCTCAACAATAGGCTCAAGTTACATTAAAAAGTCCCATCAAGCCTCCTGTTCTTCATTTTACATATAGGGCAGCCAGCTTCCAGTCCCTTATGCATATATATAATCTTTTTCTGAACAAACCCTTTAATTCCACTGAAAATAGTGTTGGTATTTCTGTTAAACAGGCCTTTCTTTACACAATGAGTGGCCTTAGAGCTGAAAAAGCTGTCAAAACACCCCCAAACAGGTACCACAGACCTAGTAAAACAGATTTACAATTAAACCTTCTCCTTAGAACAAAAATTCATTTTTTCCTACTAAAAAATTCTTAATTTTGTTGCTAATCACATAAAAAAAATAAGATACCATACTGATTTCATCAACTGAAATGTTCACAGGACAGTATTTGTACTTCAAATTATCTGAAAGCCAAACTCTTCTGGAAGAGAAAACTAAATCAGTCCTTTCCCATGGGCATGGTCATACAGAAGTAGACCAGCAAAATGTTTACACAAAAAAGTGAAGTCAACCTGGGTCCTTTTGGGGTGAAATGGCCATTATATGAAAAGTAAAAGCAAGGGATACAGACAGCTACAGGCAGGATGGGAGCAAGATCAAACAGATGAGAAACCATGGCACTGGTCAAATACTGAGCAAAAAAAAGGTTGAAGCCACTTCCCCTCCCCCAGCTCGGAATGAGTGCGTTCAGAATATTTTTATCCAACTATTTCTTGTGCTCTTTTGCTCCATCTGCCGGCTCTGAAGCAGCAGGCAGTGCATTCCACACCTACTACAATGACAACACCAAATAAAAAAGGAAGATAAAAATAAGAGTGAAAAAATATTTACCAGGGTCAATCTCACGAACTTTTATCCACATGTGGGTTTTCCATTTACAGAAAGGTGTCTAATTGTCTTGTCTTTTACTTAAATTAGTTACTTCAGCTTTGTGAGGCATTTTCCCTGCTTTATGCTATGAGCCTAAAATGTGTTTTGTCACTTACACAGTTAAGCAACATAAAAATGTTATTCTGAGTATAGAGAATTTTCAGAGTTCAAATTCTTTTATTTCTCGATGGTATAATTAAAAATGAGAAATGGAAGAATTTTCTTACACTGAAAATCATGGTAAATCTGTGTACAGATTATCCATATATAGACTTACATGGACACAGGTACTTATTTAATAAATCATGTTAAAGAAAATGGTCTTTCCAGGTTGTTTTTATTACACCCCTAGAGGGAATCATATTCCACCACAGAATCAAAAATCAGGACTGAGAACTAAAGAGCTCCTTAGTCCATCTACCACCTACAGTAACTCCAAAGTTACCCCTTTGAGAAACCTCTAATGCCACCAGCTCCTAAAGCAACCTATTCCAGGTAATTGAATTGCAGGCATTGGAACAAATTTGCAGAACAACTTAATAATATTAAAGCCACAGCTGAACAACGTTCCACACTGAGAGATGGATAACATGTGAACACTGAAGTGGCTGAGAGCATGGAGGTTTGGGGCTTGCACTGAAGCAGCAATATCCCATTAGCACAGGCATGGACCAGCCTGCAGCCCTGGTGAGCTCTGCCCTGCCCTTCTGCCACCTGCAGCTTATGGCACAGCTTTCAGCAGGTTAAGATGCACACTGGAAATGTACACATCCCTTAAATGCTGTTTACTCTGTGTAAAGGAAGACAGAAATTAATTGCCATGCTCATTACTTTTTGGCTCCTCAGAGTTAGGCACATGCATAGCTATAGTAAGTAGGGAACTGCTAGTTTTTAACTCTGGCCATTTTTCACTTGTCAAAAGCATATATAAATTTGACTAGATAAAAGTGTGGTAGGGGTTGGAAATTCTGGTATTCTTGTGAATGAGAGGCAGAGGGAAAATATTCCAGCAATGCTCAAATTTTCATCTTTTTGTAATATGGATAAAGAAAAAAATAGGAGATAGAATAATGCCAGAATATGAAATCCATTTTGCAATAGGAACTTAACTGAGACAGCAATAATTTTTATGGTATCAAGCTCAATATTATTCCAAAGTTAGTTCTTCTTGCAATTTGGGGTTTGTGGAGTAAATGCTTGCTCTGATCAGAAATTCTTCCCTTACTACCTGCTCCTTCTCAGACACAAGGAGACAAACTAGTCAGTACTTTGGTTTAACGTGGTGCTGCCATTCATAACATTTTAATGTTCAAATATGGCTAAGAGTTTAAGCTTCTGCTTTTTCATTCAGATCCTAACAGTTGATCCCTTTCTCAGAGGTAGGGGAATATCTCTCACATCCTCTCATAGAGCAGTTTAAGATGCAGAAGCTGCCAAACAACATATAAAGAATAGTAATGATATTTTTTTGGAAAGTGAAAACAAACATTCAGTATTTCAAATTACACTATTAGATGATTGCACAACTCAAATCTCAAAGCATTTGCAGACTGTATAAGGTATCATGTATCCATCTCTATGGCAGCTAAATAATAACAGGGAATGTAAATGTAAAGAAATCAGAATTGTGTATCTGTTGTCAGCTCAGTGTGATTTCTAAAGAGGCAGAATCCCTTGAATTTTATTTTCTAAAAGCCAATACTGAAGAAAATACTATTTGACCCCAACAAATTGTTTTTTTCCACTGATGTTTTTATAATGTGCCTAATTTTACACTCTGACAGCTCCCACATTATTCATCTTAGGTCACAGAAGAACATTACAAACAGAACAATGTTCCAGAGGAGTGTATTGAATAACAGTCAAAATGGAGTTGTTTAGCAAGATAACAGAGCAGGGATGCGGCAGCACCACAGCAGAATTCGCCTCTCCCCGGTCCCTGTTCAGGAACCAAACGGGCTCCATCCAGACGGGCACTGCCACAGCACCTCATCCTGCAGCTGCAGCTGCTCCCAACACCGGCTGTAAATTCAATACCGTGGTGGGGAGGGGGAGTGTGGGTTGTTTTGCTCTTTCCTTGAGAGTCAGGGCAGCAGAGGGTCTGTGCTGCCCACCAGAGCCCAGCAATTCTTCACGGGGAGAGGGCAGGGAGTGAGAAAGCGGTTGAGATCAACTTTAGAAATGTAGAGAATCAGAGAATCATTTTGGTTGGAAAAGACCTCCAAGATCATCGAGTCCAACTGTTGATCCAGCACTGCCAAGACCACCACTAAACCATGTCTCCAAAGGCCACACCTACATGTCTTTTAAATACCTCCAAGGATGGTGACTCAACCACTGCCCTGGGCAGCCTGTGCCAGTGCATGACAACCCTTTCTGTGAAGAAATTTTTCCTAATATCCAGTCTAAGCCACCCCTGGTGAAATGAGGCCATTTCCTCTTCTCCTCTCACTTGTTACTTGGGAGAAGAGGCTGACCCTCACTGGGCTGCACTCCCCTGTCAGGGGCTTGTAAAGAGAGAGAAGGTCCCTCCTGCACCTCCTTTTCTCCAGGCTGAGCCCCCCCAGCTCCCTCAGCTGCTCCTTAGCCAGAGCCTTCCCCAGCCCCATTCCCTTCTCTGGACCTGCCCCAGCCCCTCAATGTCCTTCTGCTCATGCAGGGCCCAAAACTGAACACAAAGATGTAAGAGTTAAATTCCAGTTCTTCATCAAGATGTTTCACGTCTGTCCTCTGTTCCTCAGTTTCTCACGTGGCAAAAGAAAAGCTCACAAAACTTTTTATGCATTTAGAATCAAATACTATACATACACTGCTTGCTAATTATTCAGTACTTTTATTTATGCAAATCCCTAAAATCCTTCCCTGGAATTTCAGCTGATGGTATTATAGATGTCTGGCTTTGAGAAGTCAGTGAGACAGCAATCAGCTGCAGGCTTAAATGAAGAGCAATAACTATAGATTCTATATTAATTAGCAACAAGTTATTTCTACATGTAAAGATTTTTTTCCTCTTCCCTGCAAATATTTATGCACTCATTGAAAACCCGAGTGCAACTGTGTAATACAGCCAGCTTAAACAATACAGTTGAATACTTGGTTAGAATGCAAAAGAATATGAAATTAATGTCTGCAGTACTGAAATCTAACACACATTTCAGGGGAAATGCAATAATGCCATGAAGCACGACTCCTTCTCCTGGGCCCCAGTACTAATTGCTGGTGGACTTTGCAAGATGTTAAAAACAGCAGAAAATCACAGAGTCTTTTCTCAGTAGAAATCATGAGAAAAATAGCATTTCTTCTGACCACAACAATAAATGCTTTTAAACACGCAAAGTCGTCAAAAGACTTTCTAAGCAACTCAGAAGAAATCACTTCAGACAGGATTACTACTTTATATGTATATCCAGAGCCCTGCAGGCGTACTAGAGTCAGATTTGTTAATTCTGCACTAGTCTGCTTTGACTTTACCACGGGGCTTT
>VZRZ01008155.1:85047-126917 GCA_013398175.1 Climacteris rufus | reverse complement strand
AAAAAAAAAAAAAAAAAAAGGTTGAAAAGATGAAGCTTAAAGAAAACTCATATTGCTTTATACTGTAAATATCCTCTATCAGGAACTGGGGACGCTTGATGTCCTTTCAATTTTGTTTGGCCATGATCAATCTGACCAATTTTCCTCCTTTTCTTTAATCCACTTCCAGTTGCAGAACAGCTCACTGGAGAAGGCTCCCCCATAATGGAAATGATGGAAAATCTCTGTACACAGCCTGGGACCCTGCACATTATTGCCCATGTGCATAAAGCTGTTCTTACGAAGCTGATCAAATATGGATGTCTTGTGTTTAGAAAATCCAGCCCTTTACTGATTGACGAAAATTAGTGCCAGTACACCCAGTGAAACCTTGAGATTTCCACTGCAAAAGCCCAGTCCTTTTCCTCTGTGTCTCTAATGCCTGGACCATGGGAGGAAAGTTGTCATCCACAGAGTCAAAGCAATGCTTGAGTCAAGGCTGGATACATCATTTATGTTGGCATCATTCCCACCCCTGCCCTTGGCTCTTGACCCTGCCCATCCTCCAGCAGGGCTGCAGCACGGATGTTAGTTTGCAAAGAAGGTCTAAAATTGTCTTGTCCCAGATACAACACAAGTTGTATCATCTGGGAGTTGGCCTAACACACACAAAATGTTCAAATTTTCAAATGTTCACAGCACAGCACTAACTGGCAGCCTTGAAGGACTCATCACCCACTGACTCTCACCCTAGGACAGCCCTTCCTTGCCTGACCAACCCCAGCACATGTAAAAACTCACTCCTGAGAGAAGGCACCAGCCTCTGAAGATTTAGATAATTCATAGAAAATACCAATGACACCGTAGATTGACTTGTATCAAAATGCATGTTTCATGTTCTTCCTTCTCCAGTCTGAATATAAATGAGAAATGTTATGATTATTACAATGATTTAAGTGAGTCAATGAACAAGAAATAAAATCATCATGATGATTTAAATCAGTCATTATTGGTTTTGTCAACCCCTTTCCAGTAAGGATTACCTGTTTATTTACAAATGGCCATCTCTGTGTCTTTGAAGAAAATACACCTCACAGCCTGTCATTAAAGTCCACAGATGCATCCATCCATAAACACAGTCCAGCTTTATCCATATATTCTGCATATTTATCCACGTTAAAAGGATATGACCAAAGAACATAATTACTCACACACATAACAAATGCATGAAGTAACTCAAGTAAAATAAACTTCTGGAAGGTTCTTATCACTAAGTTACTTTGATAGCTTTTATAGAAGAGAGGAAACAATCTTGGGAAGGTACTAAGGGAAGTTTTCTCAAGTCTAGCTGCAAAGCTGGAGGCTGTGAATCTCATCTTGCAAAATTGGCAAAAACCTCTCCTCCAGTGCTGGGATATTCAGTGCAGGAAGGCCATCACTTTTAAGAAAGTGGCTCAGCATCCTTAGAAACAAAGAGTGTATTTCTCAAAAGTGACTACTGCTTGGGCCTGGAAGTGATGATAAATAATCCATCCTCTGAAAAATCAGATACTTTCGTGTTCTCACACAAACATAAAAGGTACTAAAATTTTCCAGTTAATTTTTAAAGCGTTGGCCCAGAGGTACACTTTGGAGCTCTCACCATGCCGTTCTCTTCCCAGCTCAAAACGCTGTTTAATTGAGTTAATAAGCAGCCTACTTCTCAAATTGCTGTAAAGCAAAATGTACTTTTCTGTACTTTTCAGGATTTTCAGGTTTTCTAATGAACAGCATTTGAACAAAGTATTTTCACACCCTAATGCCTTCTCTCTTGATTTCACTACACATCAGACATCCCACTGTTCCAGTCCATCCAACAATACACCTGTTGTTCCCAGTACAACCGTTGGCGTGACTAACAGGGGCCTGCTGTTCACATTTCAGTTGAAAATGCCACATTCTGTATATCCTGAAATAGTTTGTTCTGATTTCTGAAGAAAAATACGTTACTTAGGACATATGCAATAAGAAATCATCACAGCATTGCTCTCAAAAAAACAATGTTCATATTCTCACTATGCACAGAGACATGCACTTATAAAAATTCTGCAGTCTAGGAGCTCCACAACAAAACAAACTTCAAAATCTAAACTTTACTAGAACCCCATTGGTTTTCCTACAATAATCTGTATCTAACAAAATACACCCATACACCATCTATGCAAATGAGAACCTTGCCTGGGCAATGAAGCTTAAACAACACCTAAACACACAACCATGAGGCTTGCAGTGATTTAAACATCAGCAGCAGTGCAAGGAGGGAGTTAGATTAACAGCCCCCTCTTTGAAAATTGAACTCATTATGAAACCCCAGTTAGAGAACAACTTGACTGCAGCCAACCTGACCATATCTCAAACCTTCTGTGTAAGCGTAAGTGGAAAAGATAAATCCTGGTCCGTGTAGAATAATACCCTGATTATTTATTAAAATGTGCTTCTCCCTATACAAATGTGTTAGATCCATATTAGGTTCTTTCCTATTAGGTAAAACTAATTTATTTGGTATAAAGCAAATGGAGAAAAAACGAGACCATTTTAAAATTGCCTAAGGTCACTTCATGGGCAAAACAATGTATTTAAACTGCAGCAATGACAACATGCTTAATATGACTACACAGAAATTGCTTCCTTGATGACAATACATTAAAACCCTCATTGAATATTCATAGAATTTTTGACAAGATTGAGTGACACGTAATCCCAGCCCCAGCAAGCACTGAGTTGATAGTCTCCCTGTGCAAGGATGGATGCCACCCCAGCCAGGTCATCTTTGTTCCTCCCAGGGCCAGGAACGGCTGCACACAACATCCCCGCTCCCAGTTTTTAATATCACATCAGGCTGACACAAATGGAAGGGAAGGAAATCAAATGTACAAAGCTCCTCTGTGTATGGGATGCCAGAGTGAGGAAGAGCCTTTATCACAACAGTACAATAAGTGAGTGGAGGAGCTGCAATTTCCTTACAGTGACAGAAAATTAGAGAAATAGCAAAGAAAAATCCTTTGAGTGACTTTCACTTACTAAGTTACGACCTCTGCATGATAAATAGGTAAGCAGAGTTTAAATGATGTGAAATATGTCAATTCAGACTGCATTAGGATGCCATTAACAGACAGTAGCTTAGACATCAGGAAAATATTAAGATGGATAGATCACTTAGCAACAATAGGACAAAGGGGGTTTTAATAAAGGCAATGCAAGACAATGCCACACTAATGCCACCAGCGATCCAGAGCGCCTTTTTTTTGTCAGATGTGCACCAATGTGATAAAAACCAATTGTCATGGAGACAAACAAGGGTAGACTGTTGAAAAACAGACAAGCCAAAGCCCTGTCTATTAATCAAGTAAAAAACCTGACTGGTAAATTCTGTACCAGTAATGGGAAGTGATTAATACCATATTTCAATACCACAGTAAAACTGTTCCATAATTTCTTAACTGCAGAAATGATCCATAATGCATTCCTTGTGCCATCACTCCCATGCCAGGCAATGACAACCGTGACAACTTCATCTGATACGATTTTTGGATGACCCAAGGTCGTAGAAGCAAAGCACTTGTTTGTACCACGACCTTCTCTGCTACCCATGTCCTGCTGGGTGAGGCATCAGCCATCAGAGAAGGAGATGGAACAAACCTGGAAACTGTGTTGCTCCTCTTAGGGGCACTGGGACCCCACAGAAGTTTACAAAAGAAAAGGAATCACGTGTAACTGTCTCACGGGATTAAGGGATGTACTTCTAATTGGTCTTTAAACTTGGAAACAAATGAAATGCTAAAATACTTGAAGAAATACCAGCTTGGCATAGGGGACAGTAAGGAAGACATACAGGTATAACACTGCACAGTAACAAGAAGGAAAAATAAAATTCAGAGAGTTAATTTTATCTTGTTTACTTGTAAGCCCCAGGCTGACATCTCTGCAACACTTCCAGCCACACAGTTGCACCTGGTACACAGGAAACTGCCATTTTTTTTGTCATTCCAGACCATTTACCTTTGATTTTTACACTGCTGACTATTCACACGAGCTGCTCATCAAAGCATCTTACCTACAGCCAAAAAGGAGGGTGTTTGCACTGATCCAGAGATACAGGGGTGCCCAGCAATGCCCCTTAAAGCATCACTTCCACCAAGTGCATGTACATGACACAGAACGGTTCAGAGACTGCTCTTGCACCTGCCTTCAGTCTGCCATCCCCCTTCACTGGCAGCCAGCCTGGTGATGCAGGGGAATTTCAAGGATATTGTAATTCCTCCAGCATGAACACTTAAAAAAACCCCCAAAAAACACCAATAAAAAAAAAAAAGAACAATTCTTTCTGCTTGGAAAATTTAAATGTTCATAGGGAAAAAATCAGTTGTGACACAGGAAGTGGTGTGAGGCCAAAGCTCTGCCATGTCTGAACAGGCAATAACAGCAGCAGAAACAATAAAGGCAAACATTTTTGGGCATGGAGCTGCACAGCACAGCTGGCTGCAGCTGCAGCACCAGATCCTGCCACATACCCCCATGGAGCAGGGCAGCAGGATGGGCAGAGGACGGAGCCTCAGGGGCCACAACCCCTCTGATACATCCACTCCTTGTTTCCAATTATATTATTATCATTAAGTTAAAATTTCTTTTTAAGTGAAGAAAAAGATCTTCATTTGCCAAAGCCTCAGCTACAAGTGACAGGCAGAGCCCAAGTACAGCAGCTTTTCCTTTTTTTTACCCCACTAACATGACAGCTGTAAGTGCAGACACCTGATAGCAGATAATGACAGCAACACGCTGCTCTAAGCCGTGTACCTTTCACAGACAAGCTGCTGCTTTCATTTGCTGCAATCCTGCAAGGAACAAACAAGACGTTTTAGGGAAACAGCTCCATGATAAAGGCAAAGAAGGGACTTCTGTGCTTC
This sequence comes from Climacteris rufus, assembly GCA_013398175.1. NCBI lineage: Eukaryota > Metazoa > Chordata > Aves > Passeriformes > Climacteridae > Climacteris > Climacteris rufus. The sequence continues at coordinate 121,995 of VZRZ01008155.1, read as the reverse complement.
TGTTAAGCAATTCCACTTCATAATTCACCTCTCACATCCCAGTCTCAATTCCCACAGACAGGATCCCCCTGAAGAGGGGCATGGATGGCACCCCATGTGCTGCTGGGGGTCACAGGGGATGGCAGCTGAGTTTTTCATCAGCCTCCTCCATCTCTCACATACTTTAGAGCAGAAATAGGTTAACTGGCTTAGGAAAACACCAGATTTTACCATAAATCATAGAGTGGTTTGAGTTGGAAGGGACCATATCTCGTTCCAACCCCTCTGGCAGGGGCAGGGACACCTTCCACTAGACCAGGTCACTCGAAGCCTCATCCAGCTTGTCCTAGGGATATTCCAGGGATGGGGCAGCCACAGCTTTTCTGGGAACCTCTGACAGTACCTCAACACCCACACTGTGAAGAATTTCTTCCTGTTATCTCCTCTAAACCTATCCTCTGTACATAGGCTCTATCCTACTTTTGTGCAGAATCCAGCATTAAACACAATGCAACTTTGCAACTGCTTTCATAAAAACTGTTGGGTTTTTTTCAGTATTTGCAAATTGACAACTAATACTGGTTTGGTTTCACTGTCCTTCCTCCTGCTGGGAGCAGAAAAGGGGGATCCCCTTAATACACTGCCAGAGGATGCTCTCAACACTGTGGTTTCTTCTGCAGCATGAGCTGGAGCTCCCACCACCATCCACCCAACCCCTCCTGGAATGCAGGCAGAGATGAGCTGTGGATGATGAGGACAGGCAGCTTCACCTGATGCAAACAAACTGAAAAATTTGAGTAAAATCAGTCAAAACACTTTTAAAAGTAATTTTCACTCACTCCAGATAAAATCACAGAATGGTGTAACTGAGATGAAAATGCAGCATTGCAATTGAAAGTGCTTACAGAATTACAGTGGCTCTATGTATTAAAAAAAAAAAAAAACCACCAAAATCAAACCACCAACAGTGCATTTGGCTTGTTTCACAAAACTTACTAAAAAAGAATTTTAGAATTGCTGAGAAGTTTAGACAATTGGCTGAATTACACTTACAAGTTCAACACTGCTTCTGCATGGTATTTCACAGTGCTCTGAACAAAAAGCCACCTGCAGCACGAGCAGACAGGGGAGCTCTGCCAGGTCCTTTCTTGGTTAAATTACAAATTGGGTTTGTTTCACACTTCTTACAAGGTCTTTTTTTCCCTCTAACTTTCATTTCCCCTTCTTCTAATGCAGACAGTGCTAAAGATTAAAATGCATTCAGGAAAGAGGTGTTGAAAGTTGGAAATAACTGCAGGGAAGTTTTACAACAGCAAAGGAAATGAAAGATTTCTAATGCCAAGTACTTCGGTACAGCCTACTGCTGCACAGGCTGATGGGCTCTGCTACAGAATTGTCAAAACTACTGATTTTCTTCTGATTACATCTAATGTGCATTTGTACACTCTGAATCACCTTTACAGAAGAAATAACCTGGAAAAAAGGTTAAAAATTTATCAATGGCATGCTTCCAAAAAGCAACATATGAAATGCAAGCGCCACCTGGCAATGGACTCTTACACCAAGATTAACTCCATCTCATTTAATATAAGCTATATTTTCAGCAATGCTTTTTTTATTTACTAGACTTTAACCCACTATATTGATTAACTCCATCTCATTTAATATAAGCTATATTTTCAGCAATGCTTTTTTTATTTACTAGACTTTAACCCACTATATTGATTAACTCCATCTCATTTAATATCTGGTATATTTTCAGAATTTTTGAGCAATACTTTTTGCATTCACTAAATTTTAACCCACTATGTTTACTTGTAAACAAGCATTACCTAGTCATGACAATGTAGCATTAAATGCCACAAGTTTTTACCTGTTTCAATTTTCAACCTTAATTGAGCACTGACATTCACTGTCTGCATTTAATAACTATACTGTTTTACCTCACTACCCAACTCTGTTCTTTCCAGAAGGTAAAAGAATATCCCCAGGAATCCCCTGAAGCCAGCTTTAACATCTGTGCAAAACTTCACTGTCCTTTAGAAAGTTATTTGGAAATTTCCCTCAGAAAATGTTCCTTTCCCTGCTCCTGAGCACTCCACTGATTCCTTCCCTTCCCAAAAAGCCCCAAAACAATCCAGCATCATGGGCCTGGACTGACTAATGATATTTGGTTGGGAGTTGGTTCTCTGGAGAAGGCATGTTCATCAGTGTTAGCTTCAGTGCTTGCCCAGTAAATGGTTTCTGATGCATGCAGTAACATATTTGATACATAAGAAGTTAAAACAAGTTGTAAATTTATGTATCATCAACAACAAAAAAATCAAATATGTCATTATTGTATAAGAAAGATACCAAAAAAGATCAAGTCATGAAACCAAGAAAGCATCTAATGCCTGGCTGGGGCTTACAGAGCCAAAGTTGCTGATTGTTATTGGTTTTAACTGCAACAGCAAAGCCACAGCTCTAAAAAGTCCAGCACAACTCCAGTCGTGTTATGCAGGTACCAGGAATGTCTGGGAAGTTCTCAAGGTGCACATGATGTCTGGGAGCCTGAGGGTCTTCCCTGGAACAGCACACTTGGAAGAACAGTCTTGCAAGGGGAAGTCCAAGCTGTATTTTAGAGCCTTTAGCCAAGAATGCCAACAAGAATCTCAATTTGTACAACCACAGACACAGCACAGCCAAGAGGGCTCTGGACTGGCCCCTCCCAGGGATGCTGATCACTGCCTGCTCGGGCTGCTGGCACAGCATCACATCAAAAAGCTTTTTCCATCCAAACCTTCAGGAATAACAGCACAGAAACTGCAAAGCCTCTTCCCAACCTCGCTCCAAAAGCACGTGGAACCCCATTCATCACCCCTCGCCCGCAGGCACTGATGCTGAACTACCCAAAGTCTCCAGGTATATTTGAAAAGCCCAAATTAACTTGATTCAGTAGCTGCAGGAGCTTCACACTATTTATCCAGCTGTAAGGCCACTAGGATAGTTTGTTTTTTTTAAATACATGAATACTTTGTACCAGTATTTGTTAACTGTTTGATAAAATAACACAATGCAGGATGGATGAACTCTTGGCACATCTTTGAATCTGTCACCTCGCCCTTTATCCAAAGCTTTCTCTTTGATTCTGGCCATCAAACTCATCCATAAAATGAGCAGCAGATCTCTACAGATAACTCTCTCAGTAGCTACCTGTGGCACATAAGCAATACAATTCCAGCAAGGCAGAAAGGCTGATATGAGCTTTCACAGTCCAGCAGCTGCATTATTACCAACACATTATTAAACAGCAATTATTGATTTGCCTGTTCCATTTTAGTTGGAGCCCGAAGAAGCTAACAGAGAGCACAGCTGATGGGAAGGGGCTGGGCTCTGCTTTGTGTTTTGCATGGTTTTTAAAAAATTCCTTAAAACTTGGTAATTCAGGAGTCAAAGCTTCAAACCTTTAAACCTTCCCTATATTAACCAGTGAATTTTACATGACTGAAAATGAAAAGAAAGATGGGATTTAAAAATTAAAACTCAAAGAGTAGCATAAAACCATAAAAGTATGATCTCCAGCTATTGCAAAGTGTGAGTTACAAGTGCTCTATCAGCTTCCCCTCTCTGTAAAAGCTCGTGGGTCCACCTCAAATAAGTAGAAAGCAACCAATGAAGAAAAGGAGAAAAAAACAAACCAACCCAACATTTCAAATAGGAGACAGGACTGGTATGCATTCACTTTGCTTTCAGGATCTCCAGTCAGGACCATGACAAGAGCAGCTCTTCAAACAGCCCAAAACACCCTCACTGCAGCACTTGATGGCTGCCTGATACACTTGTTTTAAAGTTTCACTTTCAGGAAGTTTCCCTTGTTTTGGAGGAGCACACAGCTTGCATGGATCCATAAAGAGCAGTCAGGGACACTGGGCAGGATCAACTTACAAGACACTCGTGGTGCCCACAACACCCAACCCATTTCTCAGATTTATATGTGGACTCTTTTGCTTCTGGAGTTTTCCTTCAACTGCCCATGCAGGAAAGAAAATTCCTGCAGATATGACATTTTTATGCCTGTAAGATTCACCCCCAAGCTCTTTTTACACAGCTGGAATTTGCAGATACATGTGTAAGTTTCCTGAATGCTATACAGATATTTTATGACTATCACCTACAAAATCCCATTACATCATTTGATAACATTCACCCTTTCATTAGAGAAAACCAACACCTTACCATAGACAATTAACAAAAACATTTAGGAAACAAGAAAGAGAAATGAGTAGTTTTTGTCTAAGTTTTCTTGAACAGCAGTAAGAAACAATACATCTCCAAAAGAAAAAGATATTAAGCCACAAGCAGGTAGTAGGAATAATTACCATCTGCTGACCTGCATGTGTGAAACACTGAGATATAAAAACCACTTTTCATTTTACACTGGCTTTGCAAGTCACAGATGGAGAAAGTGTAAGTACTTCCATCCATTCCACAGGATTACATCAAATTTTTCAATCATCAGTTAAATGCATCATTCAACAACCCCATTTCAGTGTTTTCTGAGACATCGTGATCTCTGCAAGTATCTGCATCTTTCATTTTAAATTACTTTCCAAGCAGCAGAAGAAATTGAAGCAAACTGAATGAATTTAAATTCATTACCAATTAAGTGTAATTTAATTCATGATTCTTTCAACTTTCTCATGAGAATTGGGAGCTGCAGGAGGGATGCATACCTGACTGATGGGGCTTGATTTACTGCTGCTGCCCCTCCAGGAAATCACACAGAGCTATATATAGCTATCAGAAACCTCTTGGCCCAGAAAAAAAAGATGTTTACAAAAATAGATTTTAAGGACAACATCTGCGTAAGAACAGAGCACGTGCCTCTAAAAAGGTAACAACATGCTGGCTTTGAGGAAGATAATTAAAGCCCCAAAGTTAGCATCCAGGATGGCTAATCAGAGAGGCTCCAGCTCACATGCCAGAGCTGGAAACCTAAATAAAAAGGCAAGAAGCAGCTAATAAAGCAGATGAGATCCTGATTAGCCAGATTTCAGAGGTTAGAGCTGTCAAAAATGTTAATTACAGGTTTACAAAATGCTCGCACCCGATTTCCACCTCTGTGAGCAACCCAGTCACAGTCTTGGCCGGCCCAGGGGACAAGATAAGGTGTGTCTGACCTAAGTGCTGGGAGCAGGGATGGTCCCCACAACCAGAGAGGAATCCAGGGCAGCAGCCCAGCCTGGAGCATCCAGCCAGCTCCTGCATTTTCCCTGCCTTCCCACAGCACTACTGCAGGGACTATTCCTGCTTTTTGCTGCTGGGGGATGTGCAACAACTTTTACCACCATTGCCCTCGGCCTTGCCTCCAAGTGCTGAGAAACGTCATCATCCCTAGTTAAAATTTAACTTGGAGTTTGCATTTGGAAATACCAACTTAGTAATTTAAAAAAAAATAATAATTTTAAAAATGTGTTCCTGACCAGCAAAGAAAAATGCTATTTATGTTGACCCAAATTCTTGAGGAGTTACCTATAATAATATATAATATAGGATAATGCCTAAATTAGCTACAACACACAGAACTGGCAAGCACTTGTGGGAGAACAGGAATTCCCAATTATTTGGCAGAGACAATCTGTGAAAGAGGTGCCAGCATTCTCCAGAAAGGAGAATCCCAGCAGAAAAAGCTTCCTAACTCAGCCATGGAGCCTCAGAAGGAGCACAAGGTTCTTGTGGCAATAAGAGGTGCAAGGACAACTGTGGAAAATCTGCTTTTCTTCATTCTTCCTGCAACTTCTGAGGCACCTTAATTCTACTTGCAAGAGCTGTGGTGAGTGAAGAGGGTGGTATGTATAAAATAGAATGCTGTCCAGGGATTTAGAAGGAAGGCACTAGGTATGGGTATGAAAAGTCTGGTCAGGAATCAAATTTGACACAGGGTAATTTCAGAAATAACAAGATAACTTACATGAAATTCTGAAAATTCAAAAGGTCTTAAACATAAGACTTTTCCTCCTTTTTTTTTTTTTTACTTTTTTTTGAGCAAAGGAACACTTTCCCCAGCCCACCTTTATTCAGGGTGCAGAAGCAGAGATTCCAGGTGAGGAAATATTAGCTTTAAAACAAGTTTTCCTAAAATTCACAGAAGAATTACAGTACTGCAAATGGTCTCTTACAAAATACAAGAAAATATAAAACTTTTTTCAGCATCTGGAACTGCTTCACTCAGCCCTTCGGGGCTGCTCAGATATTCTGCTGCTATCGACTCCCCACTCAGGTCTAATATTTCAGCAGAAAAAACAGTGAAGTTGGGAAAACTTCCAATATTAACCATAAACTCTGCAAAACGAAAAGCAGGTTTTTCTTATTATCCAAGCTGTTATTTCTTTCAATTAGATGACTAATTGCATGACTATTCCTTTAATTTAGGTGACTTGGAACAAGAGCACTTTTAACTATAATGTTAAAAAATCTCCCGATAGAGAGGTAACTCAGGTTACTGAGGTAATTGCAGGTAAGTGCAATTCCCACCTTTAAAATTTGGTATGACACAACTTCATCATACGCTGCAAGTGACTAAATAAAAACATTGATTCATCAAAGTTTATCTTCAACGTCACAGAACAATCAGAGCAGCAGTTCAGCTGCAGAGGACTATTTCACTTGTAATAAGTCATGCTCTGGGGGCAGAATAATTTGTTTCCTATATTAAACTGGCTGTATTTTCATACATATCTATTAAATGGTTATATATACTCATATATATTTCTTTTTATATGTGTGTGTGCACTTATAGGCATATATAAAATATATATGTATATAAAAGCTCTATATCTTTTTCTTTTGCCCACGGTGCTCATTTCACAGGACCAGCTGACACGCTGATGTTAACAGGATCCTGGCACCATAAATCAAGAATATGTCCCCTCCTCACTCTGTGGGCCACACCTGGGGAGGTGTAAGAGCCGTGCCAGGGCAGCAGGAGCTGCAGGAGCCACCCAAGGAGCTGGGTCAGTGCCCACACAGCTCAGCTCTGCCCTTGCAGGGGCTGAGGCTTCTGAGCTGCTCATTTAAAACCAGCTCGGTGTGTTTGTGGCAGCTGTGAAATACCTCCTCAAAATACCACGTGGAGGTACCCAGGAACTCCCCTGTGCTGCTGCCAGCACCAGCTACCTGGCAAGGTGTTTTCTTGTGCTGTGGAGATCCCCTGCTAGAGAAGTAAACTCTGGTTTGCATTCAGACTTTCTGCAAACTTCAGCTGCAGCTGGGCTCGCTTCACCACAAAAGGTGGGGTTCCCATCAGCCACACAGGGTACCCAGGACCCTGGAACTCACACTTGCAGCGCTTCAGCTTTTCAGGTGAAGTGGCTGGCACAAAATTCAGACCAAAGTGCAAGTAAATGCTGTTGATTTTCTAACTGGAGAGAAGTATACAGAATCCAGAACCTTGTTAAAACAAATTTTACATAAATTCTATGAAATCTAGCAATTCATAAACATACCTCTGCCATTTGTAAAATTGTAGGATAACTAACTGTAAAAAAAATCCATCTGTAATACGGAAAGGAGCATGGTTGAGAAAGTACTTGCAATATCTTAAAAGGTTATTTAAGAGTCTCCTTGCTTAACAAAGGCTACTTTTACTTAACAGTGGGTAGAACAAAAAGGTATTTGGAAGTCTCTCACTCAGAATTCAATGGCAGGAACTGGCATTATAGAAACACATTTCTATTACCAGACATTTAATTTGAAATCCTTGCATTCATGAAGTATTTACTGCCACAACACACAAGACATAAGTGCACTTTTCCAAATATAATCCCCCATCTGATCTATAATTCATTTTTTATAAACCCTGTAAGTGCTGTAGTAATGCCATTCAACAACCTTATTTTCAAATTGAATCAAACTCTGTGCTACCATCCAGAAAGAGTTTTGTGATCTGCACTGTACTACTCTCAGTAGATCACTGAGTTCATCTAAGCTATGATGTCACAAACTTAGCTGAAAAATATCTTCCATGTGCCTTCTCCATCAAGAAGCCAGGCTGCATGATTTCTCTCCTTGTGTAAACAGATATATATAAAACATATGAGATTCCCTGGACAGAATTCAGGCCAATGAAAAGTCTTATTTGTTTCCCTATGTCCATCCTCTGGATGAGGCCATTAACAACATCTCTACCAATACCCTGTGATGAAGCTAAAATCCTCCAGTTTCTCCTGCTGAAGCTCTTTCCTGAAAGTGCAATGGGTAACAAAACAGAGACTAATTGAAATTGATTTTTGCTGAAGCAGTTTTAACATCTATGAATTTTTCTATGAAGAAAACAAAGACATCACTGGCAAAAAGCTTCTAAGCAGCAGCTGGGCATGGTTGGGAATCCACAGGCTTAAGAAGAAAAAACAGGTTTGTGTTTGGAACAAATTACCATTTCTTAAAGAGAAACAATCTGGAAATCAACAGTATTAAATCCAACAGGGGCAACCAGTCCAAAATGTTTGCCAAGCTATGGTGGTCTAAATGCCACCACCGTGGCACCCTTTCAAGTGAGGGCATTTTTCCCAATATCCAGTCAGCCTCCAATATCCAATCAACCTCCCCTGGCACAACTTGAGGCCATTTCCTCTTGTACCATCACTTGTTATTTGGGAAAAGAGACCAACCCCCACCTCAGAGCAACAGGCAAAGTTAGAAAATTAATGCAGTTTAAGTAAATCGCAAAAATAAATTATTATCTGCTCAACCATTACATAATATTGCCAAATAGTATTTATCAACACTCTTGGGAACTACAAAGTCCACATCAAGAGTGGAAGCAACACCTGGAACAGGTAACATCTGCACACCAACTACAAGGGGTGGAAAATACACACTCAAAGGATGCTCAAATAGCTCATTTCTACAGTCCATCCTTACTCAGCAATTTCAGTCTACACTTCATCATACTGAATAGCTTGTCTTAAAAAATACAGTATTTCCCTGTGTGGTTGCTGTGCTTTTCATTAACACAACTGCAGTGTCTGTATGAGGGGCCCAGTTCACTGGATCACTGCTGTAGGGTAACTCCACAGCTGCCTCCTGAAAATGCCCCCACTCTCTGCACTGCCTCATTTTCCTTGCAACTACAAGGAAATAATGGCATTTAAAGAAAGAGAAAATCAAGTGCCTGAGTGCCTGCAGGAGTATTTTTGGTTGGCATTTAGCTGCTGCTGGTTCCCGATGCCCACAGAGAGTGACAAGTGTAACTTTAAAATTTTAAGAGAACAAACACAAAATCTTTTCCTGGCAAGCTGTCAAAAAAACCAAACACTACTGTACTGCACAGTAGAGTTTTATTCTGGGTGGGCCCTGCATACAAGCAGAGAAACTGAACAGTATCAATTTCTAAAAAAGCTAAGAGAACCAGAACTTTGTTTAACAGAAAATAACCGTGAGAAGAAAAAGAAAAATGCCTCTTGACTGTTCAGAATTTCTTCATAATAATGGGGAATTTTTACTGTAACATAATTTTTTTAAAAATAACCCCCACATAACCAGGTTTGGTGGTGCTACAGAAAAAGGTTCTATCTTTGGAATATATAAATTATTAGCATGGATTCAGCTTCTGAATGGAAGTTGGGCCTAAGACCAATCGGCATCAATGCAAGTTATCACCATCCACCCAGAGCTGAGGGAGTTTTCTTAAAATCTGTTCTTCTCTTCAGCGAGCAAACAGTCAATTATTGTCTCAGAAACTGTAATATTAAACCCATTTCAATGAGGAGATTCTCAGTGAAGGTCCTGCCACGATACAGCTCAGACTGAGCAGTGCAGTGAACACATCCCAAGTCCCATATCTCTCTTAATTTAGAGGGATGTGTTTGTCCACCCATGTGTTTTTAAAATATAAAAAATATAAAACATAAAACACAGTTTCTTGGCACAATATTAACACAGCCATTACTTAACCAATTTGTTACAAGACTTTAGGCAACCTAGATTTCTGCAGACAAGGTAGCTTTTCAACAAAAAGAAGCTACCAAATATTAAATTAGAAGATGAGTAACTACCAAAATCTTGCTTCACCTGGGACAAAACCAAGGAGGTATGAACAAAAAGTATTATGTATCCAAATAAAACACCAGAGGTTTTATTAATTTCCAAAGGAATTAACAAAAAAAAAAAAAAAAAAAAAAAAAAAAAAAAAAAAAAAAAAAAAAAAAAAAAAAAAAAAGGCATGGAATGGCTTAGTGTATTTTTCCTTTTGCAGGGAAATTCAGGTGTTAGCAACTTAAGTCAACTACATCTTTTAAAAAATCTTGAAGGAACTAAGTGCCACTGTGCCTCCATGATTCCCTATCCTGTGAAGACGTAAAGCTCAGACAGAACCAAAGCCATGAGCGTGTCTGCTCTGTGCTAAAACCCTCATGTCAGGATGGAGCTGGAACTCCTGCACAGGCAGGCTGGACACAGGGTAGGGCAGGGAGCAGGGGCCAGCACCTCTGGGCAGCTCCACGTGGCCAGCAGCACCCGGGAAACAACACCCACAAGGGGCTGTGCACCCAGTGCCCACGGCCTCCCACCCTCACTCGCTAATTACAGCTACACAGTCTGCATTTAATTACCTTTACGAGCAGGAGGCTCAATTAGATGAGTAAGGCTGCTATACAATAACACTCCATTTATGCAGATTCTGTTATTATAAATCAGAAAATTAAAAGCACAGATAGTGCTCATGGTTCCTGATTAAGGCTGTGGAACAAACACCAAGCCCTTCCTGTCCCCTCTCCATCCCCACGGGGCTCATGAGCCAGACCCTCCTCAGGCAGGCCCACCCAGCAGAGCACCAGTGGCCACCCCTCCTGACCCACAAGGGACCTGCACCCAGAGGAAAGAGCAGGTTCAGTGACAGCCCACAGGAACACTGCAAGTTGTGTTGACAGGAGCAACCAGCTCATCCTCTGCTGAAAAGCTGCCACCGTGGTCCAAATCCAAACCGACAGAAGATAGGGCTTGCTTGCTCCCCCCTAGGTGCTGCAACCCTCAGGTTCAATCTCCTCTTCAGCCAAAAAGCAAATATCATTTTCGCTGAAAAACAGAGAAATGTCAGGGAAATCCTGTTTTTTTTTTCCTTTCACCTGCATCGAGATGAATGGTTTTAAAATATATCTATTTTTTTCTGTATTTTACATGTAATGTTTTTAAGGTCTGCCTAAATTCAGATTTTTTTCCAATCCAGTTGTTTGGTTTGTTTTGCAGCATGTCTGCCATGGCGCCACTACCACGCAGACTCTTGCTACTCTAAGTTTAAGAAAATAAAGTTCTTCTTTCTTCAAAGTAGAAAAACAAAGAAACTTAATATTTACCATATGACGGTATCAAATACAGGGAGAAAAAAACCAACTATGCATTGATTTGATTCCCTTTCTGGGAAATTAGGCAAGGAGCTTGGGACATTTTAGCAGAGAGAAAAACAAGTCTTTCCCCAAAAGGCAATAAGTGGGATGTACTCAGGGTCAGGGTTACACAACCCCAGCAAACCCTGATTGATTTTCCCTCCAGCCAGGGAGGGCTGAGCGCTCAGGCTGTCCCAAAATGCCTCCATCCCCATCAGGGCTGCTCACCTTCTCCAGCTAAAGCCTCAGGGAACAGCAAAAGCCATGAATGGTGCTACTGTTTGGTTTTTAATTGATGGGAAAAGCCTTATTCCCATTTTTTTTCTTTTTTTTGGTTTTCAGTTACAAGCACCACCAGCAAGTAAAGGAAAAAAAAAATACAACCTCATGACTTGACATTCTTTATAACAGCTTTAGTTAAAAGTAAGGCAGAGAAATCAGTGCTGTGATACAGAACATATTTGTTCATTCAAGCACTGGGCTCAATGGGCACTCTGCAATTCTGAACTGGACCTGCAGATCAGCCCTGAAAAAAATATTATCTCAGAAAAGCTTTTGGTAATTCGATTTTGAATTTTAAAACAAGCCCGTTTTCTCCCACATCGCTGTAAAGAAAGCATCCACATCTGAAAGAAATTATTTTCCACCCACGTAGGGATTCCACCTATAATAAAAGGTCACTTATTAGCCCACTTGGGGAATACAAAAGAAACCTCCAGCTGAATGGGGTGTGCAGCGAGGGGAACAGATGGGCCAAGCGTGTAACCCAGGCTGCTGTAGGGCCTGGGCATGGCAGCGGCACCGCATCGCCATGGCAACCCCTGCGCTGCCTCCTCCCTCAAGACAACAAGAAATAGCTCACCAGAGGTATTTTAGGAAACCCATAAAAAAAGAGAAAAACTGTGTTTCTTGCTTTCCAGTTCTTTGAAACGTACCTACAAAAGGTGCTTTCAGGAAAAGGGGGGATGGCATTTGCTTCCACAAAGTGAAAAAATCTTCTTGGCCTGTGCCGTAGAGACTTGCAGTGAATGCTGGGTTCTGATCAGCCCTCTAAAATGTTAACTCCAAACTTTATGGCCCTTCCACTAAAAATCCTTAAGCCGATTTTCTGGTGTATCTACTTTGGGGTTTTATTTTCCTAATTAGATAGAGAGCTGTCTGAAGCAAGGTCTAATGAAACCCAGCCTATTTCTTCCCTGCAAATGATCCAGAGGTTACATCTACCTGCAATGCTCACATTGGTTTTTGTATCACTATTGCATTTAATAGACACAAATGCTGAGGACTCCTTTTGCCTTGCAAAAATCCCTTTTCTAAGTCTGCACCAAAAAAAAAAAACCACACTCCCCAGTGTGTGAGAGGGAATGGAAAGGGGGTGGGTGCCAGTGAACTCCTGACTTCTTTCAAGCAGGATATCCCCAAGCTTTCAAACAATAATAAACACTTCATTCTCCACATATAGTTCTGTGAAGTACTTGTTTCCTTCCACTAGAAATCAACTGGAGTTTAATTTTCAGGAGAAGATTCCATCTCTAATTTCAGATTTGGTTACAGTGACATACATCAGACACATAAAAACTGTGAGAGATGTCATTTATGAAAGGACAGATCTCAGAATTCAAACTGCTTATTAAGTGGTCCTGGTGAAACTATTGCACAGGGCTTATGAAACTAATAAACATATTTGATTTTCATAGCATTACCTCAAAACACCAAGAACATAACCCAAAGCAGTTCCAGCTGTTTCATGTATACTTGAATAATTTTGGAAACTTTCCTTTCTGACGCACCCCTGAAGGGCCCCACTTGGACTGTAAATGTTTTTGTTTTGGTTGGCAGAAGCCCCTGTACAATCTTTGATTTAATATCAGCTTTAAAGCAATAATAAAAATAATAATCCCACTCACATGCCAAACCACCCATGCTGCCGTGGACCCCAGGGGAGGGACTGGCTGTGGGAATCCAGCTCATCAGTTCCCGTTGTGTTTTCTTAACTCTGCAAATCTGAGGATGCTGTAACGGAGATGTCCTTGCCCCAGCCTCTGAGCAGCTGAATTCAGTCCCTTTCCACAATTAAGTAATCCCAGCACTGGCACAGTAGGTTGTGTGCAGCTGCTGCAATTCGGTGTAAGACCAGCCAAATTACACATGATTCCTGAATATTAAAGATTTTCATGGAATAGTCATGAAGATTCCCAAAGTGAGGTACAACAGGCAACAGAAACAACAAAAACGCCTTGGCTGCTCACTTTTTTAACTGTTAAATTCTGAAACTCACTGGGGGTTTTTTGTCACATCTAGGAATTGGCACTATTCGAAATGTATGTCATTTTTGTTGGCTTTTGCTTGCTTCTTTTTTCTTAGGGCATCAAGGTTCTGCTTCAAAAAAAAGTCAGAAAATGGCAGAAAATCTCCCCTCAGCACTCCTCTCCCTCACCTTTTACAACATTTCCACTCCTTCCCAGGCATCACTGAGAGCTCCTGTGCAGGGAGCTGCAGGTGACAGGAGTTTGCCTTCTGCTGCTAAGAAACCTGTGGTTCCATCCCCAAACTCTTGCACCCTTGTCCCACTGCTCTCTAGGCTGTGTTAGTTATCCCCTGCACAGCCCTCAGCACCACTAAACTCAGAGGTTACTCTTGGGGTTAAAAATTATCACCTCACACACAGACTGAATTTGTCTAACTCGTGATACCTCGGACAATTTTTTGTTTTCCTCTTGGACTATAAAGTATCTCTCCTCTGTGTCAGTCAACACCTTTGCCAGACCTTTAAATCATCCTTGTGCATCTTCTCCAAAACTTTTCCCACCTGATGGAGGGACCCACCTCTCAGTCCCCCTGGAGAAGCAATTCCCTGTGCCTGAAACAGGAGTGATAGCTCATTGTGCCCATGGCTCTGCAAAGGCAGCTCTGGAAGTTCATGTTCATCTACAGAGCTGACCCACCACTGCAAGTATGACAAGCAGCTTTTGCTTCTGTGCATCTGACTGCATCCTCCAATTATTAAATCATATAATAAAAGAACCCCATTAAAACAGGTGATCCAGAGCTATCTGTGCCTATGACTTCCTCTGTTCAGCAATCTCCATCTTTGTCTCAAATACAAGTATCACTTATGTCTTTACAATTTTCTTCCATATTGTGGATAAAAATGTCAGCAAGGATTAAGACAAAAAATTATTCTCTACAGGACTCTGGTACCAACTGCCCATTTTTAATCCACTTAATCTTTCCAGTGTTCATTTTGCATCATTCTGGTTTTCTACTTAATATGTTGTATGGTATCAAGTCAAATGTCATAGAGGAAACTAGATTGTTAAATCAACACTATCACCCTCATTAAAAATAATCCCATAAAATGATCCTTCAGTTTGACAATTTATATACTTTAAATCTGTGCAGATGACTTAATTTTCTACAGTTTCAACCACAGTTATTTTTTAAAACATGGCAAGCAAACTATTAGCAGAGACAAAAAGAAGCTGTAATCAGCAGAAAGTAACTTACAACACACACAAAAAATTACTCAAAACCTTTTGAAGCTAAACCTGAGATTTTAATGGGGCACCACTGAAACCAGGTGTCTAGAGTGGCACCAACAGCATAATTTCAAGAACATCTACCTCTACCAGTAAGGCCCCCGATTCATGTTCCTGCCATTCCAAAGAGAAGGAAGATTCCTCATCTTCAAAAAATGTATTTTCACATCTTTATTCTTCAGATTCCGCCTTTCTAACTGAAATTTTTTAAAATGGTTTTGACTTCGTGATGGAAGAGAAAGGAACAATAATATTCCCAGAGCTGTGGTGACATAAAGATATTGGTACAATAGGAAACTCATTTTGTCACTATATAGCACTGCGTAAATAGAAAACATAATTAACAAGGACAGGCATGTTAATTTTGGCTCCTTTCAAAACCTGCAGGCAAGGGGAGGAAAAGGGGGAATGACAATATTTGGCAAGAGTAAGAAAAGCAGTTGCAAATGAGACTTTTTCAACTCTCTTAACCAGCTTTAGTAACAACTGAGAATAAAAATAAACTTATAAACACTTTCATATCCTTTAGAATGCTCCATTTAAATAGCTTATTTAATGTAAGTCATACGTATCACTAAAACAATGCTCTTTTTGCCCTCAGTATGAATTAATAATATTAAATATGTATGTGAAATAGTAGCCCATGCTAGAATGTTTTCAGAATGAAATTCTCAATTGGAGGTTTTTTCCCTTTTTTCATTTTTTTTCTCTTTTTTTTTTTTTTTTCTTCAAGCTGCAATGATACTCAAAACTAGGTCAAGCTTACAACACCCAACAAAAGGATCTGCAATTTCTTGGATTAATTTTTTTTAAGTATCTTCTTTTAAAGTTTACCATAAAAAGATTTTCCATTTCCTTTGTGAAAAGGACAAATACAGATTTCGCCACCTCCCTGGAAACAAGTGCCCACAAAAATAAGGTAACTACTAAAACACGTCTTTCTTCCTATATTACTGCTCTGAAATTACATGTACTATCACATAAAGTCACTCAAACTATATGTAATCTAGAGAGTAATCCACTGAGCAAAACACAGAATTTCTAAGCAATTAAGAGCAACCAAGTATCCAATTTTTAGGAATAAATTTGTATAAAAATACATGACACTGGTTTCCTACACATATGACTAAAAGGGACATACACAGCAACCTGACACCATCAGCAGCTGCCTCTTCACTTGCATTTATCCTTTCCTAAATTTTAACAGATGCCAAAGTCAACTTTTTTTTTTTTTAAAGACTAAAGCAGATTTAGAAAATTAAGGGAAGGAGGCATTCCCCTCGGTGGTCTGTCCCCCAAGCCCCTGATGTGCTTGACCCCACCTGAGAGGCAAATCCTCTGGCCCAAAAGTGCAGCAGAGATGATGGGACACATCTGCCAGCAAAATCAAGGAATCAGCCAGTTCAGTTTCTAACAAACCCTCAGCAGCCACACTCCTTCCTCCATCCCCATTCAACTTCTGGGAAGACAGCACAGTGCTTCCCAACCACTCCAGGGACCTCCATCCTTATTAGAAGTCCCATTTTCACCTTGCTGTGCAGTGCTCATCACCATCCCTGCAAAAACCTGCTTGCTGCTGGCTGTGATGCAGCTTCCCTGCATCACAGCTTTCAGCAGAAAAGGGATTTACCTAAAAGCACATTTATCAAGACAAACTCTAAACAAGTGTAAATTTGAAATTGAAATTCCATCTCTCTGATAAGCCAGATCAAAGAAATGCAAGCGGCTGGCTTGCTGCGGTGCAGGAAAACACCAACTGCAGCTGTGAGAGCTGGGGAAGCAAAGAGCTGGGATGCCTGGCAGAGAGACTGACAGCACCAAGGAGAAGTGAAAGCTGACAAGGAGACCTGAAACCACCCAAGAAACCACCTGCAGCCTCTGAGAGACACCATAAGGGTCTCATACAATGAGGGCACGGAGCTAAGGAAATACAGGATCACATCGAGGGAGCCTGGGTAGAGGAACCTCAGTGGCAAACCTCATTTTCAAGTCTATGGAAAGTGAACCAGAGAAGATCTCTGGTTGTGCTGGTAACAGGGCAAAGTAAATATTAACAGTGATAATAAATAAATGCCAGTCTACTAAACTAAGGAGTAGCTCTACTAAATAGGAGTAGCTTTGCATCAACACACCACCAGTGACAACCAGTGGAACAGCACTAACATGGAAAGAAGAAACAGCCAATGAAGGATAAACAGAAAATCTCAGCATAAATCTTACAACAGCTCTGCCTGGAGAACACAATCATCTAGTTCAACCCAACCTCGTCCTCAAAACAGGGCTCCAAAATGCAGCTTGTACACTACTAATTTCTAATGATTTGGGAAATGGATGTACTGGTCAAGAAGTCCAGGGAATGCCATGAAACTACAGCACCACCAGTGATGGAATGATGCTGCAACACAAGTAACTAGAAGATCAAATCCAAGTTGAGGTCAAGATTTATTAACAGCTAGTGATCAGAACAGTGATGTGAAGCCATTTACAATGACTAAATAAATCAATGTGGATTCCTTGAAGCACTCGGGAATTCCCAGTGTCGAACACGATGAAGAAGGTGCCAAACTCCTGACAGACCACCACAAGATCTAGCTGGATCAAGACAAGAACAGTTTTGCAAATAGACCTAATAAATGAAATGAGGACTTGGGCAAAAAGTGCGATTCCTCTACAGGGCTTGACATCCTCACCCTTAAAAATAAACCAAAAAAACCTAATCTAAGAAAATGCATGTTGACTTAACAGTACTTGTTCTCAGCTGTGTATTCCTGGTGTTAAAAAATTGAGAGTTATACCATAAGGAGCCTGTATCAGTTTTTCTTTTCTCTTAGTTGGTCTACCATGAGTTAAAATGAGAATCAACATTCATGTTTTCTAAGGGACCGGGGAGCAGCAGTGCTGAAGCTGCCGGGTGAGTGCGAAGGGTGGCAAGGCAGGCAACTGCAGCTCCCAGATTCAAAGAGTCATTTCCAAAGAGTGCATCTACATCCAAGACAAGGCAGCTCAAAGGCTCCCATCAGATGTTCCCACTGTGAGCATGTGGGAATTCTGTGCCTCTGTCCCCTCCTGCAGCCTGAGGGGCCAGCAGGAGACTCCTGCCACCGCCGGCCACAAAGCCTTTCATATTAGGACAACCTTCTGTCAGAATCCTTTTGGGACAATGACAATCACACTAAATTATGAATAAAAGAGGCAATGACTTCTTTCTGGAAAAGCATCAAAACTAAGGGGAAAAGGCTCATGAAAATATTTCTAATAAATCTCTGAAAAACTGTCTACAGCTTATCAGTGAACATATCTTGGCATGAAGAATGTACAATTTCAAGAGCATTTGATATCTTGATATAATTTACATATATATAAAGTACATAAATGTAATGTAAGTGTATATAATATGAATTTATAGAACTCCAATTTTCATAAGGACACAGAGCCAAATTAAAAGGTAACAATGGATGAGATGAAAAATACAGCTGCTCTTCCCATGCCTCCTGCAGGGGTTTTTTGATTAATAATAAAAGTATAAAGCAACACACATACTCTATTCATCAAAATATATTGCTGATAAATCTGCAGTGAGTTTCCAAGGCAGTTCCACAACTCCTGAAACCACTTGGAGTTTTAACTAATACTTCCTCTCACTGCAACCTGGTTTGCTTAAAAAAATTACATTACAGTTACGCAATGCTGCTTTAAGCAATGAAACCCAGGCAAAAATCTTTTTATTGATATCCAAATCCACACACAAAATGACAGCTTTCAGTATTTCCTTGCAACTGGCCCCACAATTTGCAAGCCCACATCACCATAAATATATAAGACAAGGTATTTATTGCAACCCATCCAAAGTTTCTTGACTGTTGATTCCGTATGTGGTTCCTGGAGTCCTGCTGAACGTTTACATAAGATGATTGCTTTTAATCTTTCTGTATTTGCTTTAGATGTGCCCTGACAGCCACTTAGAAAAGTGGTATTTTCCTGACAAAATGAATCATTTGTCTTCTACCACCAAGTTGCAGATCTTTGTTACCAAAATAGAAAGGCTAGAACATGCCCTAGGAAGTCTCCTTCTCTGCTTTGAAATTATAGGCAACAGATATACTCAATTTGAAAATTCTGTGATTAAAAAAAAATTAAAATAAAAAAAAAAGTGGCATAATTTCCTGGAGCATGAGCTTGTAATAAGAACAACATACTGTGACAAGTGGATTGCAAGAGGAAAAATACAGCGTGGAATTGCACAATTCCTTTCTAAGTCAAAGTACCAACACCATGTTCTGCTGAGAAAACCTTTTGTGCTTCTGATTTAATGATAAATTTCATGTGACTTTTCTTGGTTGGAGGAACGGAACAGAAACAAAACCAAAACACTGTCCTGACGTGTTAGCATAAAACATCTCCTTTAAGAAATAAACTTCATGTCTTTGATTGTTACATAAAGTTCTATTTTCAGCCCGAATAAGAGGGAGAAAAAGAACAAGAAAATAACCACAATTATTCTCAAACCAAGAATCCATTAGAGGTCTAACGACAAGAAGGAGAAATTCTTTTTAAGGAAGAACAGACTTCGATTTCCAGCCCAATATTCCAGTTTCCACCACCTCTGCTTGGCAAACTGTGGTCAGTGCTGAACTGCTCCTCATCCAATGCATCAACATCAGCCTCACCCTCCCCAAACTCATGTCCTTCACAGTATTGACCACTTCTGGTTTTTTCAGCTTTGACTTGCCAAAGGCTATCATTTCCTATCCCTATTCTCTGACATCCCTTCCCTCCCTTTCCAGAAATGAGTCCTCCTCCTCCAGCATGCACCCAGGTTCAGATGCTGACACCCTGGCCCTTCCTCTGCCCCTCCTGGTCCCTGGGCAAACATCACTCTTATGCTGACAGCTCACACTCTGTGTTTCTCCAAGATAAAATTAATGTTAAATTTTGCAGAGGTGCAGAACGTGCATTCAGTAAGACCAGAGCAGAACCATCACTTTGCTCTCCATCTTCCCTAGAGACCTCAGCCACTTTCAGCTTTTCCTCTCAGCAGAAAATGCCAGCAGGCCACTGCTTCACAGAAGACCATCATCAGAAAGTTTTCCTCATTCTTGCTGAGTGTTTTTGGACAGATCTAAGTTGTGCTGTTTCTACTCTGCAAGTCAAAAAACTGATGAGGAACAGCATCTTCCTATCACCTTGAAGTCATTTACTGTATGTTTTCCTAATGGCCTTTATGACAAGCACATTCCCCCAGCAAGCCTTTGCCAAATACTGTTACTTGACTGTTTTCTTCCCTTATTTTTTTCACCCTCTCTCTCTTCAAGCCCCTGCATTTAACTGGCTGTGGCAACTGAGTCATAACTCGAGGTTTTTTTCCCCATTTGTGTGTAAAAGATCTCATTGCAGTTGATCACCTACATTTTCTGTCTGCTAAGGATACACAACACCATTCCCCAGCTTGCTGTATTTGCCTTCCAACTTTCTGGCTTTTATGGACAGCATTATTCCTACATATGTCATCTTTCTTCCCCTTGACAAAAAATCCCCCCCACCAATGTCTCTTTGTTATAATACCACAAATCATCATTATTAGTCAGCAGTATAAATGTCCACCAGATGACAAATGAAAATCTGGGGCTTTTCCTTTGCTGAAAAACCATTTGGTGGAGTGGTTTCCACTCTAGCCTATTTCATCTGCAACTTGAAATACAGAGTGGCCTCTCCATATGGCACTTTCAACATATGGAAAAAAGATACAGATGCACAAATGTTTTGTCTAAAGCACAGAGAAATTGCAAAGCATTCTTCAGTTCCAGTTTATTGTCTTCGCACGGATACCATAAATTAGAAAAATTACAATGCCCTAAAGTTTGTGTTTGATAATAACTAACATTTCTAAAGCACTTTTTCAGATGCTCTTTTTGGAAGAATGGACTATATAGGTCTTCAGTAGTAAGCAAAAAGGTCTTTTGTGAAGAAAAATACCAGTTACTGATGTCTATCATAGAATCAAATGTGACCCTGTGTGGGCTGTACACTTGTTCTCAGAACAGACCCTGCTGATGACTGAGCTACTGCTTTCAGATAAATTAATTTTTTCCTTCAAAATCCTTTGGAAAGTTGGTTGTTTGTTTTTTTTTTAGCAATAATCCCAAAATATTACAAATCATGTGAATAAAGACCTCAAGTTATTTAACCAAAATAACACAGGCATAGCCACAGAGAGAATCATCTTTTTATTTTCACGAAAAGGACAAAGGTTCAATACCATAAAGTTCAATCCATATGGAGAAACAGCAGGATGAAGTTTACTAATATGTCCTAAAATATGAATCCCATACCCACACAGACTTGACCTAAAATAAATACTGAGCCCCTCAGATGCTTCTACCTGACCCTCTACATTCAAGAGCCTAAACCGTGAGATGTATGTAGCCAGCTACTCTGCAGCATGTTGGTACCCACAAGCACTTTTACAGATCTAAAAGCATGAATTTCCTGTTTTTCTGGAAGCAAAAAAATAAGGTCATCTTTCCAAGGTGTTATATCCCACTCTGCATCAGGGAATGCCCATCCCACACACTGCCCTTCCTCTGCAAGCACAATATCCACCCCTGCAACCAACCCCATCTCCAGCAAGGGATGCAGCTCAGTGGTCTCCAAACAGCTGGCCCTGCATGCTCCCAGCTGCATGAAGTCAATCTTTATGAGCCTCTGCCACAATAAACCAGGACATGCTGCTCCCACCAGCTGAATTTCCAAAGTGGCCAACTTGAATGTGTCATAGGGATGTAAAAAGCTCCTGTTCAGGTGTTTCCTTTTCAGCAAGATAAAAGCTTTTCTTGCAGGCCCTGGTAACAACACAGGCAGGAGATGTTGGGCATGTATAATCCAAGATGTTGGGAATATTAATCCAAGGGGCTCCACCTGCTCAAAAGCAAACCAGAACTCAGAAAGAACCATCAGGGTTTTAGGAGCATCCAAAAACATGGCACCATCCCCTGACCAGGATACAGCATAGGTGTTTCATAGTAACCTGGGTTCATGAGGAAAAAGAAGCAAATAAAATTAAACTTTGCAGAAAGCAGACTTGAGTAATGCAAGTGCTGTGTCCTTCTCTCTCCTGGGACAGCAGTGTCACTACATTTGTTTGAAGAAGTTTCTCTGCAGGAGCATCTTCAAACTGTAACTTGCTGCGTGTGCTATCTCCTTCTCCTTATCTCCAGATGTTCAAACTGATTTCATCTCTCAGCAGAAATGCACAGATTGCTGTCCTTGGCCCATGTGCAACACGTCCCATACAAGCCTCGTTGATGCTACAGGATCACCAACCAGAAGAAGGATAACAGAAGGATAACAGAAATAACAGGATAACAGAAACTGGAGGTGCATGTGGGCCAGAAGAAATACTCCTTAGCAATAAACTCAGAATATTTGACAGGAAAAAAATATGTCCCATTATGCCCCCTGGTCAGGGTACTTTGCTGTTTGTTTCCCCACAATGCTTTTCAAAGGGTTGACCCATCCTTTCCCCAGCTGCTCTCACCTATTCACCCTGTCCCATACTAAATTCAATGTACTCAATATGTGCTGCACTTCATCCACTAGAGCATCCACTAGAGCATCCATCCACTATTCCCACTTTGATCCAGCTCCCACCTGGCTGGCACAGCCCAAAATCTTACAGCAGAAGATGGGCATGGCAACCTGGGGCTCAGATGGGAGCTTTCCACTGACAGCCTGCCAACATTTCCTTGAATCCACTCTTCCCACTATGCTCTCCCATAGCCACAACAACTGTGAAATCACTATTAATTATGCCCTTTTGCCTGACCCACTTATCTTGGAATAGCCGTATCTGGAATGGGCTAAAAACAGGAAAAAAAAAAAAAAAGAGAAGGGAAGCTGCTCATTTTGCTTCCTGGACAACTCCTTTTAGAAAAGCCAACTCTGTTCTGATTTTCTCCACTATTTTTTCTCTTTCTTTCCTTTCTTCTTCAACTTCTCTTCTGTATCTTCCTTTTGTTTCTCTCTGCAAGAAGAGGAATCGGGTTAGGGAAAAGGAACGATGGAGAACCCTGATCTAAATTGCTTCACATCTTCAAAAATGTGGAGAGAAAATGATGGGGCGTGGGAAGGGAATGAAGCCCTGTGGGTTTTCTTTTCCAGATGACTTTCTTTCCTTCTGGCTCATGACTGAAGGAGATATGAGAGAATAAGAACTGCTGGAGATTTTGGCAAATATTGAAAAGGAGAACATGCAACTACAATTATTCAGAGAATAAGCAGGAAATGCTAAAGAAAAATAAACCCCACAAATACAGACTATGGTCTCTTTCCAGAGGGAGGCTTTATTCAGTCTTAATTAAATGTGTTTCTCACATTAATTCAAGCATGGACTTCATATAAAATTCACAAATACCTATGTCAAATATAGTGAGGAACACCAGCTTAAAGGCATCAGAAGGCATTCTTTTATTTTAAGAGAGAAGACACACAGTTCTGTTTCCTGAAGGATGACAAGGAACCAGAAAGAAATAAAAGCACAACCTTAAAATTGTAACTAACAGTGTTAAAGTGTTCTTGCCTACACATTTGGAGGCACCACCTTGCACTTCTTGTTTACATTGATTTTTGCAAGCAAAATAGATTAAACCTGACCCTGGTATCGTGCACCGCTGCCTGGAACAAGGTTCATTTCTGGTTCAGAAGAAAGCCTGGGATCTGAAGCACAGGGTTTGCTCCCACAGAATGTGAGCTGTTTCCAGGTACTGAAAGAGAAGGCACCGTGCTGCAGCTGCCCCCAGAGATCCAGGTTTCCCTCTAAAATGCCTCCCACGTCCTTCCTCATCCCCCTGGCACAAACCAACAGGGCACTGAGAACTGCAAACCCACCAACACTGACCACAAGCCCAGAATGTGAGCATTTCTTTAAACATAAGCTGTTCTTGAGATGTCCTTTCGTGATTCTGATTTCTTACTTGTGACCTTCGGGAAGGCAGGAGGTGTTCAAAACTCAGCCACTGTTTGTTTGCAGAGGTGATACCATCCATGCAATAAACCTAGTACATGCACCTGAGTATTTGCCTCCACCAATCAAATGAATCAGGGAAAACATTTTGGCTTTAACTCATTAAAATGGAAGTATCTTTCACTGAGAGAAGAGTTTTCCATAGGAACAGGGTTTGCACTTTGCAACGTTTCCAGAAAGACCTAAGAAATAATATAAAATAACAACTATTTCTGCCTCCTGCCAGGCTTGTTGGAGTATTTTAAAACAGCTTTACTAAAATAAACCAACTTTTTTTTCCCCTGAACAGATTTGCCACCAGGGAACCAAATCCTACCCTTATAAGGCTACAACAAAACAAAAGTCCTGAAAAAAGTACAAAATCTAGTCCATTTTTTAACTCAGGAATATTAAGATACAACAAAGTTTAAAATCAGTTTCTTCAGATCAGCAGTAGTCAGATGGTCAAGAAAATAACCTTCCCAAAGATCAGTTTCTGGCCCTTCACTCCAAATCATTCCTCTCCATCTAGTGAGATCTTAAGCTATTGAGCTACAGAGCTAAAGCAGAGATTTTAAATCCACAGCCAGTACTCAGGCTTCAACACTGAAATATTTTATACACACAGACATGGTTACTCTTACCATTAAAGAATTCAAACTGTTATGGCAAGGCAGAAATTATTTAAACAACTTTGCCTACAAGCACTGATCCTGCATCTGCACTAAAACCCCAATATAGACAAAAAGAACAGAAAACCCCTTAGCATTAAACACGGGAGAAAGATTTCAAGAATAATCGACTCTAAAACAGTTTACAAGATCTAAAATAATGCCTGAGATACACTAACACAGAAATCAAACTATTTGGGGGGGAAAAAAACAATCAGTGTTAAGGTTAATGTTTTGATTCTCTCCAAGGCAGGACAAAATGTAGGGAAAAAAAGGTTGAAAAGCCAAGGGTTTTCTTTTCCATTTTACCAAATTTCTGCTGTGGACCTTGCTCCATTTAAGAAGTAGCATGAGAAGCAAATTGCTCCAAAGCTGAGCTGAACCTCACCCAAGGCTAAGTGAACACGAAACACAGACCACTTCCTCTGGGTTCTTTGTATAAAAAGAAAGTATTACCAAAATACACAGCAACAAAGGATGCTGCCACGGCGGCTCGTACAAGCAGCTACATTTCTGATGTCTGCAGCACTCCAAGTCTGTGTGAGTAAACTTTAAAGGATCTCGAGAGAAAAAGTTATTTTCATCCTCTTTTTTTCATTATCCAACACTACGAGCTGAGCCGTAAAAGAGATTTAACTGTAGCACATACAAAAGCAGAGGCACACCAGTGAGCACTTCATTAATTAAAAGCCAGAAAAGGAAGTTTGCTAAACGAAGCAAATGTTCTTATCACTCCTATCTATATTCATTAAAACTGACAGGAAACCAAATATCACCATCTGTCTACTTGCAATAAAGACACTAAAAACAGCTCCGGGGTAGAAGAATAATATAAAGTATAAAACTGCAGTTTTTCAAGTTTCGGTTTTAAATGGACAAGAGAGAAACTGATGTCAGACGAGAGAGAATGAAGGATGACAAGGAGCTAGTACAAGAGACTGAAAAAAGAAATTACAGGCTTTAGACTGTAAATCGAAGCCCCTTTAAAATCTCAGAAAACAAACAACAAACTCAAGTTTGCACCATGCTTTCCATTCAGATCAATGGGTCTGGAAAAAGCCAAGTGTTACAATGGCTGCTCATTTGCCTATTTAGAAATAACTGCTACCTAAAACATTCAGAAAATTGTATTATGCAACATAAACTGTGAAGTTTTAATGGTCAAGCAAGTCCCAGGAAACACCTGAGCAGTGTTATTATGTCCTGATGCACTCTCTTCAGATTTACAAGAGATTTTTACTTTTTTAAATTATTCCTATATTTGGATTTTGCTTACAAATCAGCAACTCAGTGTAAAATTGAGCAAGACTTGATGAAAGAAAAAGGATGGCAGAGGTACTAACTTAGCTCTGAAAAAAATACCAGGGCTCACATCAGCAGTTGTGGAGGTCAGCCGAAGGTCATTGATTTAAGGTACTTTCCAGCCTTTGTACAATTCCTACCTTCCAGTAATCACCTTTTTTTTTTTTTTTTTTTTTGCACTGCAGGGGAGAGGAAAAGAAAAAACAAATACATGGTAATAAGCTATTTAATGACAGAAATGAAAATAAACTACTGCTCACACTCTCAAGAGCACAGCTCCCTGTCGTTAATTCTGCACCATTCCCCAGCTGCATTTTGCATAGCAATGAAAAGCGCTTCCAGTTCCTCTCAGTGCTGCATAAGGTATTAGCTCCATAGCCACAGTCTTCAAGACTAAATAAGGTTAAAGCAATTTAAGGCTGAGATACAGAGAAGAAAGAAAATTCATTGTTAAAAGTGTCCCAGCCCCCTGAGGTGCCCAGGTACTGGAGCACATATGGTGAGGAGCAGAGCCCTGGGATAGCTCAGGAAGCACAAATGGGCTTAGGAGAGGAGGAGCAAGGGAGTTTGAGGCTAAATCGAAGGC
This sequence comes from Climacteris rufus, assembly GCA_013398175.1. NCBI lineage: Eukaryota > Metazoa > Chordata > Aves > Passeriformes > Climacteridae > Climacteris > Climacteris rufus. The sequence continues at coordinate 95,557 of VZRZ01008155.1, read as the reverse complement.
TTATTGATTTTATTATGTTCCTCCAGGATTGTATTTTCTTTTTTTTTTCTTTTTGTAGTCTAATTTTCTGTCCTAAGAACAATAATTCATACCTCAAAAAAGGCTCTCATTAATATTCTATGAGAACGCTTTTTTAGCCTCAATACAATTACAGCACAGCAATTATTCCTCTTGTTAATACTTTAACAATACTAACAGAACTATTAACAGCTAAGCACAAGTATGAGGCATTTGTTAAACAGAAGTGTAGGTCTATTTCTGTTTACTAAAGAAACCACAACAAAATTATAGAAATTAAATAAAATCTGAGTGTAAATAAGTTACTGTAAACTGATGTGCCATCAGATTCCTTGTTGATTCTGAAGAATCTCCTTTTGAAAGTCAAGTCAATCCATAAGGATATAGGAAAACCAAAAAAAATTTAACCAGAGATTGAAAGTCAAGAATAAATTCTCTTTTATGTTAAATATAACAGAGACATGTTCATTTGAGCATGTTCATTGGGATGCTTAGAAAGGATTTCAGAGAGCTGGTAGGCAAACGTGGAGATATGTAACAGAAGAGAAAATACAAAATCATCCATAAAAAAGTCCTCTGTGTGCTGTAAAAATGAATCCAAGCTGATGCTGGAGAATGTTTGCTTATTCTAAGGTGGTTATACAGCATCTAAAACACAGAAGACACATTGCTGCAACAGGAGGAAAAAGTCAGTGTTGACAAGTTACCTTTACAAACCTTTTAATAAAAAGCTGCATAGTAAGGGCAGCAAGCATAACCCAGATTATTAGACTGCAGAAAATGTTGTTTTATACACGCCTTGTTAGAGCTCCTACTTTCCTACTGAGAGTAGGAACTGTGGAAGTTGCATTTAATTTTATCTGCTAATAGGAAGAATACAAAGACTCAAGTTCTTTAGCAGCATGGATAATCAGTGGAAAATGTAAAATTCTCTGGCAAAATGAGAATGCACAATTCACTCCTGTAGTCCTCCTGTCCACAGCAACAGGGTGTAAATCAAAGCAACTTCCACAGTACACACTGGAGAAAAAGAGCCCCAGACTCCAGACTCCTTGGGTTTGAGAATGCCAGGCTGGGAAAAGCCCTCGGGGGAACTGAGAAAGGATCAATTTCCTATAATCCTCTTAAAAAGGTAAATGAAGCTCAATCCAGAACCACACGGTGTTTTAGTCCCTCCCACTCCCAGACTGCTGAAGCTGCTTCTGCATTGTTTTCCTTTAATTATGGGAAACTTTGTTCTGGTATCTTATACATACAATACTATCAATATTATTAATTTAGGTTTATTTACATATATATATATATGAAAATATCAAGTTATTAAAGACCAGCATGTATTTTTTTGTCTTGTACCTACTTTGCCTATGAGCTGATAAATCTCCTTTGCCTGTCTTTACCCACAGATGAAGCTGTCCTTTCTGTAAGGTACCACAAAGCAGCCAGTTTTACAGGTTGTAGCCCCTTGTTGGTCATGGGATTATGTAAACAGTGTTTAAATTCAGGATGGGTTTTGCTCTTTTGTACTCAAATACATCCTCTTCCCTTCATCCTGATACATACAGTAAACCCCAGATTTGTCAGGTTTGATCCTAGCCTGCAGGATCCTAGACTTATTTTAGTGAGCAGTTCACTGCAACACTTGGGTATTATTCTTGAATTTGCTTTAGACAGTCAGTTTCCCATACACCTTTGTAAAAGCTCCCTAAAAATCTACTTTTAAGAAGGGAATGCTGCAGTGACAATATCCCAGTCACTACGCCCTCGTGGCTGTTATTTAAAGTACAGCACCATCACCTCTGCACACCAGTGATGTAAGGAAGGCTTGTCACGCTTTTGCTCTCGAGCATTCAAAAACCTGACCCAAAACCAAGTCCACCCTAAGTGCACCTTTTAATCCACACAAAGCCAAAATAATTTATTACTATTTACATTGCTTTAATAGTATTTTCGAGTTGCTATTTAGATGGTCTTAGTAGTAATGACTGCAGCAAGCTGGAACAGGTTCGCCACAAAACAGAACCCAGGGTAGCACTAAAAATAAAACCTGGGTGTCTTGAAGCCTGGGAAAAATACAGCAATGCTCCAAGGGTGTCAGTACAAACCTGCAAAACAAATTTTCTACACAGACAACACTTCTTATTCATCAATTTGAATGGACGGATATTTACAGACAGAATAATTCAGCTTCTGCAGGTTTCTTGGACACTCCCATCACTCACATTCCCCTTTCCCATGTGTTCCTTCTCCCACACAATTGTCTGCCTTCTACCATCTTTCTTGCCTTGAGCCAGGCTCAGGTCAACTATTTCTCCATGTCCTGGTTTTCCTCTTCTTCTTGCCATGCCCAAATGCTGTGATGCAGGTGATGGCCGAACCCACCAAGGCAAGGTGAGCTCCAGTGCAGGAGGGTATCACCTCTCAGGTGACAAATGAACATTTTTCTGCCATTTCTTTACACTATGCAGTAATTATAGTCCCTTTTTTCCCCTTTTCACAGCCTATTCCATTATTTCTCTATTTTACATACTATCCATTACTTTTCAGAGTTTTTCCCCCTTTTATTGTCCCATGACTACCACAGTCCCTAAGAGAAAGCCAAGGCTGTTAAGTCTCTTACACCTGTCATTTCAGCATTATGTTTAGGAAGCAGATTCCGAAAATCCCAATACCACCATAAAACTGGTAAACTAAGAATCTCACCTTAGATTCTATCACTTTATCACTGTTCTTGCATGCTTCCCCAGATACCTCCTGATCACCATCAGAGACAGGATATTGAATCAGATGTGCTTGTTCTGAGTCAGAACAGCTGTCCTTACAGATTTATTGCTAAAACAATATGGGTTCTGCCAGACCTAAGAAAATCAGCAAGACAAAGTTACAGACTCTTGCATTTTACTGCAAGTAGCTTTGGTATTTGGAAATCCCCTATTTCTTTGTCTATGTTTGTTAGACTGCTATGCAAAGAGAGTTAATTCTGGTGAAGATCAACATATATGTAAAGTACCCAGATATTTTCTTTGATTGTGATAGGAAGCATTAAGCATATGAAATTCTGCACAAAATGTTTTTCAACTTCTGAGAAATATGGGTGAAAATACTTAGAATACAATTATGTTAAGAGCATTGTCCTTATTAACATAAGAAAGAAAAACGATTTGTTGGAAAACACTCACCATTTAAGGTATTCCACATTGTCTTCCAATGTTATTTTCCCAGAGACACCAAGAATGGTTTGGTTTTGTGGTTTGGGTGGGGTGGGGGAGAAGGTTGGTGATGTTTTGGGAAAACCTACCAAAGCTTGCTTTGCTTGCTTGCTGTTGATTCTCAGCTACAGCAATAAGTGGCTGCTGGCAGACGTAACTTCAAAACCCAACTGCAGGAGAAACTGTCATTATTTGATCCATTAACTCTAGAATTCAAAAAAGTTAAAAAAAAAATTCTGAAGAAATAGCAGAAGGTTTCCTCAATGGCAAAGTCCCAAGCCCTGTTGGCCAAACCCTTCCAACCACGTACCCACCCTCAGGTTTCAGATCCAAGTAAAACTCCACACCCCACCAGCTTTATCTTGCCAAATTCAGAGCAGGAGGAAAACAAGCAGGGGAGTCCAGCCCAGGCAGAGCAGGGACACACAGCAGCACTCCCAGGAGCCTTCTCTGCAGTTGGTTTTTATTAAGGAATGCACACGCTCCCGTGCTCCAGTCAGAAATATTCGGCGGCTCCAGCACATGAACAGTAACTCAATAACCACATTTCCTTCTCTGTATCATAAAATAAACACAGTCTCCCAGATAGACTCTATGGATTTATGTCCTTCCAAAAGAATTTAGTAATTGGAGGGGGGAAAAAAACAAAACCACAAGTAAAGTGCACAGTTCAAAATGTGCAGTAAATAGTTTGGAAAGCAATGTTCTCATCTGGGAGCATTGCAACAGATGTTTATCATGAGCTACTGCAACAGTTAATCTAACTCCCAGCCAGATTAACTCTTTGCCATTGGAAACAAGCCTTTTTTCCATGGGCAGCCTACAGAAAACCAAGGGATGTGCCAGAGCTGACAGCAAGCAGTTAACTGCATGACGAGGGAGGAAAAAAAAAGCCATAAAACCCAACCAAATAAACTGATATCTGGCCCAAAAGACTTAGATGAACAGGTGTATGTGTGGGTGGGAGTGGAAGAAAAAAAAATAAAGAAAAACATTTAAACAAAGCCTCCACTGACATTCTGGTCACTGAAGTGGGTACACACAAAACGAGCCAAACAACATTTTTGAACAATTCAGCAAACAATGGATTTATTTTTTTTGAGAGGATAGGAAATACAATTATTGAATTTGGGTTTCAGTATGTGGTACCAATATATCAGAGCAACAACTCAAGAGGTTATTCTATTCCAAGATATTCTGAAGAAGAATGAAAGAAAGAAAGGTACAAAACTACGTATGCAATCTGGTATTTACTCCTTGAAGATACAAATGTAAATCATAATTTAACGCATCATTATTTAAAGCTGAAATTACCATTTCTTAACGAATGCAAATCAGATCCCTGCTTGCAACATTTCCTAAAGGCAAGTGAAGGGCTAGCAAGTCCATGCCCAGAGCCATTCCTCTGCTCCTGATTTCACAGGCATTTAATTTTGAAAAAACCTTGAGCATATGTGGGTGCTGTGAAAAGAGTGAGCAGTCCATCCCCCTTTACCATTCCAAAGAGGTCAAGCAGGAGGGGTAAGTGCACCATGTTCTCAATGCACTCACCTGAGCATCACCTATGGCTCAGGATCCATGGATCACCACCAGGATCCATGGAAAACCACTGGGAGGCAGAGGTGGTTTGGGGATTTACAGCCTTGCACAGCTTTCAAGGCTACACACAACTTTCATGAGAAGCCCACACCTTCCCCTTCACATTCCCAGCTGCACTAACACAAGAGTAAGAGTCACAAAATCTGGAAACTTCGGTCTGAACTTCCTTCCTTACTAAAGAGAATCTCAGCTTGTTGGTTGTTTGGGTTTTTTTTAACGGAGAGAAAAACAAATGCCAATCTGCCAAGTATAAAGGCAATCTAAAGAGATTTTGTTTCTCTAATTGCTTGGCAGAACAATAAATGAATAAAAAGCTTTAGGAAGTCCTTTTCACTCTGCAGTGTTTCACAACAAGCAATGCAGAACAAGTTTTCTTTTTGATATTACTCCTAATCAACAAAAGCAATAGCAAACATTACCAGTCCTTTTACGCTTGATGAAAAGATTGATGTTATTTATTCAAGAGAGTCTTTATAAAAATTTCTTCAATTCTAAAAAGGCTGATGACCACAGAACCAGGTCCCAGCAGTACCTCTACTCAGCCCTTGGCCCGGCCAGGCCACTGGAAGAGCCACCCATTAGTCTGCTGACTAAAATACAATCGTTTGCAGCTTGGTTTCAGTTCTTTTTTTTCCTTTTATATATCAAAAGTCATAAGAGAAAGGTTTTGTTTTTTAAATTTTTAGTATTCCAGAGAAATATACTGACATTGCACTCCACAAGTCTTGCCAAGAACGTCTTTTGTGTTCACAGCTTCAATGTTGATGATAAATTTTGAATGCTAACAGTACAAAGTATGATTTAAATCAGAGCCTAAATCATAAATGTAAAAGTAATTTAAGCTAGTGAACTGGAAACCTTAATTTAAATAATCTAATCTTGCCAATACAGTTTTCCTAAAGACCTATTTGCTTTCAGTGGCTGTTAGTTCTCACTGAGAAGGTAAATAAACTACATGCATCTATTTAAATTATTATGAAGCCTAATATATTCTACATCTTTTATTTTTACATTTTATTAAGCAGACAATTTACTAGGCAATTATTTTTTTAACTATGATTCCTAAGTGCTTCAGAGATATTTAGTAAGTCCTAAAGCACCTTTTATAATGACAATTATCCCCATTTTATAGAAGGATAACCCAAAGAAGAGACAATTACCTAGTCTGGGCTCTTTCCTTCACCAGATTAAACTAGCTCTAAGATAACATGATTGATCTCCACTACAACAACAACCTGTTGCACATTAATTTTTCACTCTGACCCAGCAAGCATAATAGTTTGCAAGTATCAGCAAGAGATCAATTAGAAGCAAAGCCTCAGGTAGCAGCAGCAGAAGGCTGGACTAAATATCTGTAGAAGAACAAGGAGGTTTTGCTGGATGGATTCACCAAGATATGACACTTGGTACTATTTTTACTTCATCTTCTGAAACGTGGATGCAAAGGTAGCACACGGCACAAGCTGCTGCCATCTCCACAACTCCAACGACCTCAATTATTTTGCCCTGAATGACAGCAAAAATAGCAGTGAGCATTTAGCTCACTGACACAGCCCAAGAGAACTGAGATGCCAGAGCTTCCAAGTTGTACAACCTTTAGTTTGAATATTCATTTCTTAATATTGTGCCTCAAAATGTGCAGGGTGTTGTGCTGACAGCACGTACTGTGAATGTTTCAGAACCATTTTTGTGTATTGAATATTGCCCAACCCAATGTGCCAGACTGACACCTTACACTTGCACAGTTTCTATCCTGAGGGACAGCACCAGACCTGAAACATTTACTAGTCAAGACATGCAATGCATGAAAAGTGGGAGAAGCGGTACAGAATTATTTTTAACATTTTTCCACAGTCTCTCATCACTGTGCCCATTTTTCATTGGTATGAAAAGCTACTTGTGCTCCAAGTTGGCCCATGATGGGAAACTGCATCTTTCCTAAAGCACCTCCTGATCTCTCCTCCCAAGCCAGCCCTTACCAAGGAGGGGCATCAGCATCTCTCACGCTACATTATCCTCCTGTGAACTTGTCTTTCCTGGGATGCTTACAAAAATGTTAGCAGTCAGACATTAATGACCATCTCTGAGCTTAGCAGGAGGGGTGAGAGGCACCCTCGACCACATAGTGGAGGAAAATAAAACAGCAGAAGACGCAGTGATGAGACAAATTTGATAGGAGTAACCACAAAGTGCCAGCTCTTCCCTCTGGTAAGGGGAGATCACTACGAAGACGTAGAGGAGGAGGGTCTCAAGGAGACAACCACTTTGATGCTGCAAGGTCCAGCTGGATTCCCCTGTCTCATTGCAAGTCCTCATCTGCAGCTTCAGGACAGAGAGTGCCACTCCCTCCAAAATAAATGGTAATGGCGTGTGCCAGAGCCTAAACCTTGCTGTTCCCTCCCAAATCAGCTGTAATGGTGTGTGCCAGACCCTAAATCCTACCACACCAGCATGTCACATGTGCCATCTTTTTCCCTACATATCAGCACAGGAATTAGGGGGATGAGCAGGGACTGCAGGAGCGAGAAGGGGACGAGGCAGCTGCAGCTCAGGGACCTCGCTGTGCCTACACAAGTCCCCCAGAGAAAGTGAAACCAAAAGGCCTCACACCCAAACCAGCTGCACTCCTGCCCAAGCTTCCCAAGGGGATGGATGCATCCAGTGACCCTGTGCACTGCCAGGGTTCCCTGCCCACCAGGCAGGCTCCAGCCCCCCAGCCCTGCCACGGGGCTCCAGGCAGGCCGCTCCGGCTGGGGAAGCCAGCGGGCTCCGATGGGAACGCCGGCCCCGAAAGGCAGATGTTGTGCAAATTCATATTTCATACAAACAGCTAATTGGGACAAGAGGGCTATAAAAATCCTCGTACTGCTTAAATTATGTCTTCACTCAGAGCAACTCTACTACCAGGAAAAGTTACACATTGCACTTTCCACCCAACTGGCAGCGCTCGGTGGTAGCGTTACAGCTCTGTTAAATAACAGATATAAAAATCACAGATCTTTAAAAACCACAAATTAATTTTTCTGCCGTCATTTAACATCACCATTTAAAAACAAACATGCCGTGCAATTGTCATTAGAAGTTTTCCAATCTAGTGCTGCATGTGTTTAAATATGAAAATTATACTTCTGAAATAAACATTGCTGCTATCGGGGAAAAGCATTACCATAAGTCACAAAGCTATCAGACACAAGCTACCACACCATGAAGACTCAGTAATCTCTCACACTTCACCAAGGAAATATTATCTCTCCATCCAACAGGGTCACAATAAAAGCAAAAAAGCAAACAAAAACCAGCTACAAAACAACTAGACAACATCTGGTAAAACTCTGATTCTTTAATGCAGACAGACAGGTAGGCAAAATAAGAAATTCAGAGACTGTTTTGTAATAAATGTATGATTTATGCATATTACTGATGCCAAACCTTCAGAAAACTGTATTTAGCACATTTGATTTATCCACGGGAATCTTCTTGTGCTTACTAGAGTCTAATTGTTATCCAGCACATACAATTAGGAAAAACAGAACTCCAAAAAAACAACTAATAGAGTTTCACTTCTTCTAGCCTGACTTTTATGTTCAATTACCTAGAAAAATATTTATAAAGAGGTTTTTATCTATGTATCCTTGGAAAATAATTATTTTAATAACATGCTTCTCCTTTGGACATTAAGTCAACGCTCAGCAACATTTACCAACGGTGAGGTTTTCAGCAGTTCTGTGGGGTCAGAGATCTGCACATGGTACCAGAGAAGCAACCCAGTGCTGTGCCAAAGGGGAAGCAAAGCCCTCATCTGCTCTCTCTCACCTGCCTGGGTGAGCAAACAAGCAGGAGGCGTGGAGGGTAATTCAGTTCTGCAGTGCTCACGTCATCTTTCATATTTCTGTTACCGCCACAAGCAGGCAACGCCTGCCAGCCTGGCTGCACTTTGTTTACACACCATCAGAAACCAGAATTTGCTATTTAGGCTAAAAAAGTCTCACTAGGTATCAAACAGATGCAGACCTTATTTTGCCTGCTTTCTCAGGATGCTCTGAAGAAAGTTTATATAATGTATGAAAATTATGCATGCCATTATGTAACGAAATCAAAGTGCCATAAAATGTACACAAGGGTATTTCTACTTTTAAACAACAGCTACTAAACTGTCGCTGGTTTCATTTTAAACGTACAGACCACTCGTATAAACAGCATTTATTTGATCATAATAATTAGTTATGTATAACTAACTATCTGTATTTCTTATCTACTCAAGTATTCACAGTCATTTCATTGTAACACAGTGATAAATTCCACTTAAACTCCCTGGGTAGCTCTCATTTCAGATTATTTGGGCAGATAATCACAGAACTGCAGGTGCACAGTTTTTCCCTGGGAGATGACAAATCACCAGTGGTGCAACAGGTGCTGTTTGTATTCATCATCGTTTTTCCCAACAAGGACCCTGCTGTCAGAGCCCCTCTCAGTGATCAGGATGTCTGTGCACCCATGGGTGCAGGGCCAAGAGGTGAGGAGGACACACGAGCCTGGGGCAGCGCAGCTCCTCCGGCCGCTTCCCCCACCCCAAAGGCACAGGGGCTGCTCCTGCTTGGCAGGGCCAGACTGAAATTCTTCCATCACTCCATGTAAAAACCTGTATTGATTCTTACAGCTTCAAGCTAGCAACAGAAAAAATTAAGTTTTTAGGCCTAGCAACAGATCTAGCCCCACAAGCATCTGTCTGCCTCTGCGATGCACAGCAAGGGGTTAACCACACATGCAGGTGTAAATCACACTGACTTCACTGACAGAACCACTGATTTTAACCCAAATTCTGTATAAGGCACCTTAAAGTTCAATGGCAGTTTTATTCCAAAGAAACATTCAGGCACTGGCCATCATCAGTTATCTCTATCCAAAATCCCCACTTTTCACCTATGTCACAGGAATGGTTGTGCAAATATACTACAATTTCCAGTACTATCCCCAGCTGGGGATGCTCACAGTATATTTAAATTTCTAGCTAACTGCTAGGTGGCACAGAAAGCACAGAACCCAATCCTAACTGCAGCCTTATGTAGGGAAAACGCCACAGAGAAAAGTTGCAAAATCTGTCAGCAGACTTCTCTCTCTGAAAACATATCTCCATCAGAAATAACTTTTGCCATGAAAACCAGGAAACTCAGAAGTTAAAAAGGTGGATGCAGTTTTCATATGATGCTAAACATACAGAAAAAATATAATAAATGCAGTTGATTGTACAACACCTCATGAAAAAAAAGGAGTGGAGATATGTTGTGAAACATCAGAGCTAAATTTATCCCTGAAACATAAAACAGATTTACAAGGCAAGATAAAAATGGAGAGTATTTAACTTCATATTTGCTATTTTAAAGTCAAACCAAACAAAGTATGTTCAGATAACCGCACATAATCACACCGATATCCAATTAACAGAAGGGGAGTTATTTAATATTTAGCAAATCCACAGAAATAACTTAGGGGAAGCATCCCGGGTTTTCCGCTGGGATCTGCCAACATCCCCCAGCCGATTCCCATTCCCTTTCCGCAATTCAGCACACGCAAAACCTCAATTTCCAAACGCGGGGACACCGGCAGCGCCAACTGCGCGCTCGCCAAGTTCAGCGCGGCGCCGGGACGGGACGGGATGGGATGGGACGGGACGGGACGGGATAGGAAGG
>VZRZ01008155.1:5449-84271 GCA_013398175.1 Climacteris rufus | reverse complement strand
GGCGGGGAGCGGCGCGGCTCTGCCCGCTCCTCCTCCGCCCGCTGCTTAATTCTTCTCCTCCCCTTTTCCTCTAATGTTTTTCTACCCCCCCTTCTTTTGCCCACCCTTTTCCTTTCTCGTTTTTTTCCTTCTTTCTCCCCTTTCCCTCCCACTCGCTTCCCCTTTTTTTATTTCCCCCTGTCGTTCTTATTTTGGACAGGGCCTTCTTCCAGATTACTTAAGGTAGTCCTCTCCAATGTATATTAATTACACAGACCAAAAACTTGGGGAACCCCCAGCGCCTGTTCAGCTGCATGTGGAAGGATGCTCCTGCCTAAATCAAGACCGATTGCTCTGAAGCACCAGAGGATAATATTTTAGAGAATCCAGAAAGATCAGGGGATGCAAATCATTACAACCTACTCCAGGCAAAACCTGAGCTCAGGAGAGTGCCTGCTCAGCCACTGCTTTTGAAATGACACACAAGCCCTGTGCACGCCTTCAACGAGCTCCCAGGATGCAGAACCAGCCTTTAAAAATACCAAAACGAAACCAGCAGATGTTTCAACCACACAGCTCCACTCCAGGGTGCAGAGCTTTAAGCTGTATCACCCCTGTCAAATCTTTAGCAAAGCAAACTTTCTTATTAAAGTCAAACAGTTGTGGACATAAATACCTGCTTTTCTAAAATATATATCTATATATAGAATACATAGCCCATTTTCTTTATTCAAATTCATTAACATTCATTCTTACAAATAAACTTTTCCAACAACAAAACTCATGATTGCTGTATATTACAGCAGTGAGCTATCAGCTGTAGAAGAGGAGATAAAAATACCTCAGAATTTTCTTTGGGTTTTCCAGTCTGGTGGCCCTAAAAATTCTTAGGTTCAGAGCGAACTGAAATAGTGACAAATCTGCACCTCATATTTCGGGTGCTGTGCTCCTTCTGACCTCACCCTCAGCATTTAAAATCACTAAATTGTGTTTGCTCAAGACCTGAACAGGCCACGTTGTGAATATATTCACAGAGTTTGGCTAATACAGGATAATACAGCCTGTGCAGTGATCAACTCGATACTCACCCAAGTCTTGATGATAATTTACAGGAGAAAGCTTTTCTTTTGCACATCAAGAGAGGTTTTTTTCCTAAGGTGCCCCAAGAGCCAAGAACGCTGTGACTCTACGAACTGCTGACAGGCAACCAATAACTGTGACAAATTATACATTCATGGCATCTGCAACGATCGATAAACTGACTCACCAAATTAATAAAATATAGATCACAAAGCATACATTTTTATTAAAGAATAATTTCGTGATAACCAAGTAATGTGGATGCTTCCAAGCATAAGATTAAATTACATGCTGAGCAAATCTGGCATTTTGTGATAAACTGCAAAAATAGGCTTTGCAACAGCAACTGAGGAAGAACACTGCTGACATAGTGTATAAACATGTTTCATAAAGCACAACCGAAAGTAACCAAAAAAAAAAACCCAACCCACATTGAAGTGATGGCTAGAGAATTCACTGCCATATCCATAATAATTACTTCCTAGACTTCTCCTTGCTTTATAATTTATTCCTTCAAATATGATGCTGATTTTGGTGTTAAAAGTAATAAAAGCAGATTACCTGCATAGGGGAATCTTTACACCAAATTAATTCCTTAACCAGTCAGACTTCAGCAGTCATTACTGGAGTACACAAAGATTTCTAGTACATTTAGTTTGATGGAAAATGTACTTAAATACACAAAGCAAGTGTCTTACATTATAGATGGACTCTGCTTGTCAAAATTTTCTGCCTGCTGAGTAACTTTAAGCACTTGCTTGAACTTAGGACCACAGTGAGTCCCACTGAACTTGAAGGTCTTAGGCTTTACACAGGGTAAGGTGTTTTTCTGCATGTATATTTTCCACTACAGAGAAATGCAGTGAGAAGAGCTTTTCCAACCTCCCATAAAGGTGTTGGAGAAGTCTGTCCTTCCTCTGGAAGATGGAGCATCTCTCAGGGCAAAGGTTTTACTGCTGGGAAGAACACACTGAGGCACACCTTCAGTCTCCCCTGTCTGTCTTGGGTTATTCCTACACAGCTTTGAATCGTGTCCTAAATGAAGACTTGAAAATACTGAGATCCTGTTTATTAAAGTTTACAATTACTAGTTCCTGAAACTCCTCAGTACTCAGTCTCTCCAGGCTAACTATGCCATACCAAGTGCATGAGAAAGCTGTCCTAAAATTAGTTTTAATCCTCTGTAATGCCAGATACGTGTTGCTTTCAGGAGTCTTCACATGATTAATGTCTTGTCAGATCTTCCAACTATTTTTTTTTTTAATAGCAAAACATCCAGCATGTCCTGGAAGCATATTTTCATACTTGGAGTGAGCATTTTACATCCATAATGTTTAGCCATTTCCTCAGCTTCCACGGATTTCCTAGCTAAACACATGGTACGTGCTGTTTCCCATCCTTCTTTCTAGCTAATAAATAATGGAATCTTAATTCTGAACTGCTGTCATGAAACAAAAATCAAATAGAGCCTAAGTGATATAAAAACAATATTTGTTTATACTAGATCCATTATGAACTTAATTCTTTCTTAAACAAATTACATTTAATAATACATTAAACACATAAACAGGAACATATTCGAAGTTAAAATTCCATCAGCTCTTTCTCATGACATTCATCTTCTCAAAGGGAATATTCACATTTCAATGTAATCATTTGTAGAACATCATTAAGTTCATAAACAGACACGGTTCCTTACAAACAGCTTACTACTTAAATAAGCTGCTGCCTTCCCTAACTGTGGCAACCTAGATCAGTTTTAAAAAAATCTATTCTCTAACATATTATTAGCAACCATAAATTTATTATGTTATTTCATTTCAAAATTAAAGGTCTTTATTTAGAAAACATACTCACATATCTCCACTTACAGACAACCATTTATCTAAATATCTTACAAGTGTTCTGCGTGGTGATCATTTCATTTACTAAGAAAATACCCACATTGCTGTGAATCTTTTCAGTTCCCAAAACGTGCCTACAGATAGCAGCAGTGCATATTTTAGAGAAGCAGCAAACAGGACCAGCTTCAGAATTACACCCACCACCCTCCACAGAAGATGAGGCGAGAGCATTTTCTCTTGCCATAAATTACCACTCCCTTCTATCAGCAATTATTTAACTTTCAAAAATAGCTGCAATGAGACAAATTATGAGCTATAATTACACAAATTCATCCCCATATTAGGACTGCATACATGCAGATATGTATACCTAGTCTACCTTCAAATGTATCTGCATGCATAACGTTAAGTATTATCATCAAACATACCAGGGTGCTTTTATCTTGCCACCCAAATGACAACATTGCTATCCTAAACATCTGTAAGCCATTCCAGTGGCCAAAAATACCCATTATTGCTTTTTTATCTAGTACCAGTCACTCACTCCTGGTACATCATCTTCTAATACACCTTCATCCTTCCCAGACAAGTACAGGGACCTAAGTTCACAGGAGGCAAAGGGAGCACCAGCCTGGCTACCAGCGGGGGGAAAAAATTATATATATATAATTGACTGCAACACAGAGTCTGTGACAGGTCAGAAGTCCATACTCTGAAAATATCTGCAGGCTGGAAGTATTAGAAATACTGTACATTGTTGTTTTTGCTTTCTGTTTCATGCAGGACATCGGGCTAGAGGGCATTTTATGGCCTGACGCAGTTCAATAACCATTTCATGAAGTACTTCAAGAGTAAGTTAGCTCATTCTTTCCTTGGAAACTGGATTTATTGAATATCTGAAGTTACTCAGTTAAAATCAAATTAAAATTTCTCTGCTCCTGCACGACAAGTCTGACTCAAAGCAAGCACCTCCCACGTTGTCAGAGGTCTCGATAGACGCCTGTTTCTCCAAAGTACCAACATCTCTGCTACATTTCTATCACGCTGTGAAGCACTGCCTCTCAGACAGCTGCATTTATCCTGTTTGGACATCCAGTTATCACAGAATCATAGAATGGTCTGGGTTCGAAGGGACCTTAAAGCTCATCCAGTTCCAACCCCCTGCCAACACCTCCCACTATCCCAGGCTGCTCAGAGCCCCATCCAGCCTGGCCTTGGACACTTCAGGGATGGAGTATCCACAGCTTCTCTGGACAACCTGTGCCAGAGCCTCACCACCCTCACAGCAAAAAATTTCCTCCTAACATCCAATCTAACCCTGCCTTTGGGAGTGTGAAGCCATTGCCCCTCATCCTGTCACTCCCTGCCTTGTCAAAAGCCCCTCTCCAGCTCTCATGGAACCTTTAGGTTCTGGAAGGTGCTCTCCCAGCCTTTATCCATTGCAGAGCTGCTTCAGCCCTCTGAGCACCTTCACGGCCTCCTCTGGACCCGCTCCAAGAGATGCACAAAGTGATTTGGGGACCCCAGAGCTGGAGTCAGTAACTCCAGCGGGGTCTCGTGGCTGTGCCCTCGGCCATTCCCACAGCAGCTCTGTGGCTGAGGGCAGGGAGCTCTGGCAGGAGGCAGCACCCTGGGCAGGTCTGGGGTGGGGGCCAGGCAATCTCTGTATTCCCAGTGATCTGAACATTTCTTTTACTCACTTATTAAATTGTCAAATTTACAGCATTTATTATGCAGTTACCACTATACAACAATTAACTCAGGTTATTCTTTTTTTTTGGCTAAGCACTTCTTGTTACTCTTTCCACTCTTACAGGGCCTAAAAGTCGCAGAGTCCCAGGATCTAATTTTTGCACATGAAACTTAACAAAAAGATAGAACCCAACAGAGTTGTCTTTTTCCACACTTGTTTTCAATGGTGATAGAATAAATTGCTCCACTAAAAAGCCTTGATACTTTCTGTTTTAAAGCACAAGAACAAATGCTATTTTTAAAGTCAAAATGTGTTATAATGATGGGTTGGGATTTAGGGTGGGTTTTTTGGTTTTTGGTTTTTTTGGTTTTTTTTTGGAAGAGTAAAAATCTATCTTTTTTTTTAGTTACAGTGAAAATTCTGAATGCATATTCACATCATTTTGCAAAACTGTCAACACTAGATACACACTTCTTTCTTTGAACTATATCTCTGTGTTGAAACCCTCATCTAAATTTGAAAATATTTTGGTAAACATAGATGATGTTTCATGGGTGCAATTTTGAGACCATAAGGAATTTAAGAAAACAGTTGATACTGCATTAAAAATCTAAAACTGGCTTTTAAGAATCTATCAGCTTTCTCAAATCAGCAACTATTAAGAAAACCATCCAAAAATGAGTATCTGCAGCTCATCTACTTTCTCCTAAACTTTCTTCCATGGAGCATTGTTTTGGAACTTTTGATCTCCTTTTGACGGATATTTGTGCATTCTGTTGTGGTTGCACATTTTATACATTACTTAAATATGTTCTTCTCTTACTATTACACATTTAGGCTACATATCAAGGTAATTGTATCACATTTATCACAACAGGCTTTTGCTCCCAGAGCAGATTGTCTCAAGTACAGATGACAACATCCACGCTTTGCCCAGATAAAGAAAATAGTTTGAATAAAGCATTAAGAGCACTGCTGGCATAACACACATCTTAGAAGCACAGAGTTGAGCCATACAAAATAATTTCTTTCATGAACTTAAATTTCCTTAAGAAAATCCCCGGGTTTTTTTTGTTTTTTTGTTTTTTTTTTTGCCACCACTCTCCTTGGAAAGCTGTGGTGAATGTCAGGTGCTCTGCCCATCAGGAATCCTCTTCCAGCATTCATCCTCCCGTCATTCAGCTGTTGTTTGTACCATTTTTTTCTTCTGTAGCCATTGGCTTTCAGTTCTTTTCCTCTTGTTCCTCACAGTATCTAAGGATGAATATCCCCCTCACATCTCCCTCCGAGATGACAGCCTCTTCACCTTACTCATTAAACTGTTCAGAAATGATGAACTCATACTGATAGAGCAGAATATTCTGTTCACTTGTTTTTATGCATATCACAGGGGCTGCTAAAGCACATCCCATGATCATCCAACTACTATTTATCTATAATGAGAATCTTGTTGCAAGTTTCTATTTTACAAAACTCTATTACTCACTTAGAAGATATGACCTTTGATTTTATACTTTGAATTTGATTCCACTTCTATTAGCCCAGTTTTCAACGTAACCTCAGTTATTTCTATGCAATATCCTGATTCTCTGTTATATTTAGGATGCCTTCCAATTTAGCCATTAGCACGGCCCCTCTGCTCGTGCCAGGCAATCTACATGAAGAAAGTCAGGCTCAGTACTCCACTGGTAACGTCTCCTGCACACCACACCTTTTAGAAAAACATCATTTCTTTTTGAGTAACACCTGGTGGTGCGTTTCTGTGGGAAGAAACAGTTCTTTAGCCGAGTTTTCCAGCAGCAACCACTCACTCTCATTCCGTCCATCATTATGCTGAGAGTTAAGATACACAGAATGAAGCTGTGCCCAAAGCTGCTGACACAAGGGCTGTGTCTGGACTCTGCAACACCATTATTCAGCAGATGGCCGGGAGTGACCTGTCCTGGCTGCAGATCTTGGACAGCGCTGGGCACGCACTGAGGGCTCGGCCTCTGGGCTTGGAGTCACACTTGGGCTTGGTGGATGCTCTACTCCAACAACCAAGGTCTCACTGACCTTCAAGAGGCCGCCAAAACCCAAACCTCAGCTTGTTTCTTCACTGCTGGTAGCTCCAAAGGTAGAAACCTGTAATTCCTAGTAGCAGTAAATACTAATTTTTATGAGACTTGAATTAATTCACAAATAAGCTCGGCAGTATTCCATAAAACACACAAGTGCTGAGGGCTGTTCTGAAACTTTTTTTCTTTGAACAAGAGATAATGTCTGGATTTGAAAACATTGTGGTGGTTTAGAAATGAAGAGCGAAGACTCCTCCAGAGAGGTGAAAGAAGCTGCGCTGCACACCACATGGCTGCCTTGGGCACCCAGAGCCTTCAGAACCTCTGAAAGAAATGGTTCTGCCAAAAACTACTACTGCTTAAGCAGGTTTAACAATTTTTAGAAGCACTGCCAATACCAGGGCGTCAGACCAGAGCCTTTGCCTGTACCTGTCTCCCTCTCCCCAGACCGATCAAACGCTGTCGTTCCATCGCTCGCGATCGCTGGAGCAGCCCAGGGCTGCCCTGGAGGCACTGAGCCCACTGCCTCTCCCAAGGGCATCATCCTTGGCTTGAGCAGGCCAGCGTGGATATGAACCTCTGGCCAAAGTGTGGGATTTCTGCAGAGGTGCCAGGTAGCTGAAAGATCTCACCCTGTCTGTGCTGAGTGAGGCGTGTTCAACGAAACGCTGCATTTTAATTACGCAATTATCCAGAACTGAACGACCCAGCTCTCGAGTTTTGCAGACACAACCCTTCTCCCTGGCACCACCTACTTCAGTGGTTAAACTCTGAAGCCACGTGCAGGGTGAGAAGTTTTCTTAAACCCTTCCAAGAACATCAATAACGCAGTCCTGGTTATGAACTTCATTCAGCTTCGTGCTCATTAAATCCCAGCTGTCTCCCCTTGATGCAGGATTAGATCAGACATCACTGAACCTGCCTCTCTCTCTCTGTGTGTACAAATATGCCTTTCCCTTTGTCCTGCAAAACAAACTCCTGACAGAAAAGTGTTTATATTAAAACTAACTGGAATTAAATGTCAATTAACAGCTGATAATAGTCTTAAGATAACATTTCAGATCTATTTAATCCTGTAATAAAGTGACTACAGAGCTGACATTGTTTAGGTCTCAGCTATTGTTTTGACTTGGAAAGAAACTACCAGTTGATCAAAAAACCTAAATTATCTTAAGCATGAACACCTCAATTAAAATGGCTCCTGAGCTTCCCTCCCTGCTCTCAAGGAGGCCAACACACCTCAGTTCCCTTGGCCACATTCTCATCAAATCTCTGCATGCACAAGGAAGGTTTGGGGTGTTTTTATATACATTTATTAATTGCCTCTTCTTTAAGAAAAGCAGATGGACTTTTTTCCTACTTCTCTATCTCTTCATAAACTGTTTGGATCACAGATAGCAGAACATATTTAGCCTGTCTAGAATGACAATATTGTTCAATTTGGAAAATATAAACCGACCTTTCAATGGAAGGAATATGTTTTCAAAGCTGTCTGAGACACTGGCCCACTAAGTGAAGGTATAAAACTAGGTAAAATACAGAATGACTAACATAATTCATTGCATTTTGTACTCACATTCTTGCTAGAGTGAGACTTCTTGATGCAGCCCCTCTTGCAACATGAGTAAGAATAGAGCAGTTTTGACAGTTAAATCAGAAACAACAGCTTAACATTTATTTTTATATTTGTCTGTTCTTATACGCCTTTTTTAAACAGTTTAATACCCCTTCAGAAGCTCAAAAAAAAATGGTTCTGCCAAAAAAAAAATAAATAGGCTTAACCATTTTGAGAAGTACTGGCAATACTAAGGCTTCAAACCAGAGTGTTTGCCTTTAGTCAAGGCTCCGTTCTGTGAAGACAAAACCTCTGTAATTCTACAAAAAGCAGCAACTGATCCTGTAGTGAAGGCTGAACTCTATGATACTCTGACACATCCAATTCCAGTTCTTTGCTAAAATGTATTGAATAATACATAATGGAAAAATACAAGTGTTGTAACTTAATCCAGGCTGTAAATCCCTGCCCCAGACACACATCTCTCCTCAACCACCCAAGTGAACCTACAATTGACAGATGAGGAAGAACAGCTTCCTAAAGACTTACATGGGGCTTAGAACACTTAGATTATTTGAACAAGATTACTTTTTACTTAATCACAGAGGAAAAACTCAATCAAGTTTAAAAAAGAAAAAACTGGGAGTAATTTAGCAAGGTAGCAAAGTTCCCCACGGAAGTCCTTGGCTTGGACAGCACTTAAAAATGGGTGAAAAGCTGCAGCCATTCAAAGAGAAACTAGTTCCATCTTGTTTGAAGCAGAAATTCCCTACACCAACTAAGCAAACATCCTCATCCTTTCAATAACCCAAACATTTGAAGCCAAAGTAACAAAGCAAACAAATATTTTCAACATTATTTCTTCATTCTGTAGCATCTCATGTCTGGGGCACCCAGAATTTTCTGGGTAGCACAAGGAAGTATTATTTCCTATTTTGCACCAGTGAAGAACCGAGAAAGAAAATTTTAGTGCCATGAGGTGTCCAAAAAACTTGACTCAGCCTCCAAACATACAAACTTCACCGAGCATACAGAACTGCTTGCCCTGCACAGCCATTTAAACAGACATTATTCATACAAAATGATGAATATGTCAGAATAAGAAAGCAAGAGTCAGTAAAAAAATCAGATTTAGCAATAAAACATGCACAAAGTGAAAAAGGTGAAGAATTGATTAATAACAAGGAAGATGATGCAAGAATAAAAATTTATCATCACTGAAATTATTCTTTGTTTTCTTTTGGAAAAGCCTTTGCAGCCCACCATACAGCACAAAGGCCTTCCAAGACTGACATCCACAGGGCCTTGAGAAGTACCTTATCCATTCTTTTAAGTCCTGTACTAACATATTTCCACTATAAAAACCTCAAATGTCCCTAAACAAGAAGAGTATTGAAATCAGTGATTATAGGATAGTATTTATATACAAAAATGGATTTTTATTACGAAATATTATGGGTATTGTGTCTAAATAATTGTGTCTAGAAAGACTGGACTTAAGTCTTCTATTTTTTAAAAAGGCAAAATTGGTGCCATGAGAAAAGAAAAAAATTGTCACATCACAATATTTAAGACGTCATTTGATTATATAGCAAGAGATAAATCAAGAGTACTAAAAATGTCAGAAGTTAAGCTATCCCCCTCATTTTCCTCAAACTAGTTTTAATCAAGTTCTCATTTTAAAATAGTTCCATTACTCCCTTTGCTGAGTGCAGTATATTTTGAATCTGACACTTCCCTCACCCCCACAAGAGGAAATCCAAACACCAAAGGGGTAAACTTGTTCTTTGAAAGTGGCTGTATCTGAAAAGATCAAACTGTATTTTTGGTCCCCTGGGCTTTTGGGGTGAGGAAGAGTGAAATACTTAAAATTTACAGCATCAGTAAACAGAAGCAACTGAAGTCTATATTAAATGGCTCACTAGAGCATGTAACATTGTGCAGAAATGGGATTTTAGGATACAGAGGAGTAGATTTTCTGTATTTGAAGGGTCAACCAAAAGGGATGGGGAAACAAAAACAAAGATACATAACATAAGGAAGAGGGATGTTACATGAATATGCTGATTTGCAATTTTTTATTAATTAGCTGAATATTGCCACAATGGAGATACCTGCTTACAATTTTGTTTAGCTCAGTTGAAGCTCTTAAAAAAAAATGGAGGGGGAAGAGAATTGTATGGAAAAAAAGGAGAGTAAGAATGCAGAGCCTGTGTTTAAGATAACATCTGTTGTCTCAATAAAATATGTAAACCGACTTGCTATGGCTCATTGTGATCTAGCCATGCCAAAACATCTTCAAGGGATTGACTGGCAATAGAATAAAATGAAGAAAAATATTGATTTAAAAAAAAATACTAATTTAACAAACATTTTCTGGTCTTACTAAAGCTGTAGAGTAGAAGCAGCCCCACACTACCTATTACTTACACAAAACACTACTGCTGAATTAGAAAAGTTAAAGCAAACAGAGATTGCATGAAATTAATTAATGCTATTTTGAGTTCTCCTGTGTCCTGCCCATCGAAGCCTGCACAAGAGCAGCAGTGTGTGTCTGTGAGGAACCTCACACCTCAGACACAATGGGACATGAGGGAGAAAGTAACTAAATGTGCCCTCTGGAAGCCAACTGAGTCTCAAATGCTTCAAGGTTTCTGACACTCAGGAAAAAGCAGAAACCTGAGCTACTGAGAGCTGTGAAGTCCCACATGTGCAGAAAACTTATTTTTCATTCTGTTTTCTTCCATACTTTTTTTTATTTACTCTGGATTTGAACAGATACATTTCTTTTGATATTACTCAACCAACCAGTATCAAAATATATAATTGAAGGTGTTGCATATGGGTGTAAAATCACTGTTGAGTAGAACTGACAGGAAGAACTAAAAGGTTCATTTGCTCTGGGATTACGTGAATTGCTGCAGTTGGATCTTGACTGTTTTCCTCACTGTTTTTAGCAGAAGCACATAATTGACATCAGTGAAACAATGAAAGCACTGAACAGGAGAGATGAACAGTTGACATCAATTTTTCCTTCAGACTCTCCACTTAAAGAGAACATTTGATTTTTCAGGGAACAGTTGACATAGCTGATGAGTCTGTGGTGGGTCAGAGAAGGCTGCAGCAGCCACTGGGGGACATAGAATGACCAGGATCATCACCAAAATGGATATAACCTGCTATATACAAGGGGGAAACCTGAAAGGTTTTGTATTTCATGATGTACTATAGGTGGCACTGAGATTAATGTCTCCTTGAAGACAAGATTTGAAGAAGAAGGTGAAGAAGAAATCACTGTTAGGAAAATGAATGCACTGTCCAGTCCTGAGTAGAACCACAGTGCATTATCCTACAGAACACAGCATCTCACAGAGTCCAGAAATCCAGCCTTATCCAAAGAAGACAAGCAACCATTAACCTTTAAATTTAAAAATATTTTTAAGCTTTCATTTATCCCAGTTGATAGGATTTTTTAAAAAATAATTTAGTGTACTAACATACAGAAACCAGTCTAAGAACTGAGCTGCACAACGGGCTGGATGAATCATTATTAAAATAAAATCTTGCTGATAGTACTGGATAAACACATGTCCCCATCTATGACCTCCAAAAAGCCTCCAGGGCAGCTGCATCACTGGAACTGTTCCCTGTTCATCTCCTCAGATACTGGGGTAGCCAGGACACAGACAACCTGTATCTCCATTCCAGCTGGGAGTATTTTACAGATTTATCAATTTTTTACCATCTCAAATGTGTTTATAAAAGTTGGATCACCTAAAGCTCAGAAAACATGTTATGGTTTTCTTGAATACTTTGAATCTCTTACCAGGACCAGATGATTTACATGTAATGGCAGATTTCAGGTCATTTAAAATTTCAATTGATAATTTGTGGAAGTATGTTTTATTGAAAACAATGAAATTAGAGATATGCAGTTTTGTCTTCTAATTATATTACTTCCTTTAGTCTGCTATATGTTACATATTTGTTATATTGCTCACACAACAGTGGATTTGCTGTTTCTGGATAAACATGTAACTGCATCTCCTTTCAGTTCCTGACAGTACACTGAGATATGCTGTCATCTCATCTGAGACCACAAAAAAACCACCCAACCACCAGTTTTTAATGTAAAGGTTAAGATGCATTTGCTCTCAAGCTCATTCTATTAAACTTTTTTCCCCTGATTAATGGTTAACTGGCAATAAGTTTGCACTTTTGTAGTGATATTTATTGCAGATTACAAGCACCGTGCTGAGAAGCACATATGTAATAAGGTTCATTTCTATTTTCATGCTATTCCTTGCCAAAAACGCACGGTGAAACCCATCTGTTGTATTTCCCATCTGAGGTTAGACAAGAAAAGGAGGCTCTACACAGCACTCTGTCACTGCAAACAATATTGATTAAAGCAGAGTTTGGAGATGGAATCCAAAGTGCTTACTCAGAGCAGGCATTCTGCCTCACTGGTACACACAGATGAAATCATATATGAAATATAACATATACACTGAAGAAATAATGACCAGGGCACCTGCAGCTCTGGCCTCTGAGGTAAGGACTGAAGCAGCAGCTGATTCTTCAGAGAATTGTTCCTGTACATTTGCCCACATGTACCTTCAAATATGCAATTTTTTTGGTACCAATGTTTTTGCATTTGTGCCAGTTTAATAAATGAAGTCTCTATCTGAAAAGCGGAGGAATATTCGGGAATCTTTTTTTTTGTACCTTGTATAAAGGATGCAAGTGCTCTGATAGGGCAGTGCACACTGCATTGTTTTTGACTCTCTGAAGGAAAACAGATAGTGTCCCCTTTTGCAGATGGCAGACCTTCACAATGTTTTAACTTCACTCATTTCCTCATTCAAGACACAAAAAATCTTCTTCCTTGTATCTGTCAAGTAATTCATGCAGCACATAATTCAATGCTAATTTGGTGTGTTAAGGAGCATAAGTAATGAGGATGTTGGTAAAATCAGTTGAGATGATGCAAGTGGATTCTGATACACAGAGGAAGAAAGGGCACCAAAATATCAAACATAAATGGAAACAAAAATATCTGATACACAACTTACTTTAAAGGGAGCAGGGGTAGGCAGACACCCAAGAATGGGTGTATGTTGACTGCACAGGGAAAGTATTTCAGAATTGGAAACATTCCAGTATTTAGGAAGGCATGGGCATATAAACCATAACTGAAACATGCAATTGTACACCCCAGAAAAGAGACTGAGCTCCAAATGAAAATTAATGTACAAAATAATTGTAGGATCTACCATCACAGCATGCAAGGGTTTAAATTAAAATATAAAGCAATTCAGCCTCTTAACACCAAATTTTGAAAAGCTGCTTGCAGTGTGGATACACATGTCAACAGGACTGCAAAGCTTCAGTACAGGCATAAACACACAACATATTTTTCTTTGCCCCTCTCTGGAAAGTAAGCACACACAGAGCTTTGAAGGAGTGTTGTGTTCAGAGCTCCAGAAAGTAATGTCCTCAATATTAAAAATACAGTACAGTCGACAGCATAAGACACACTTCAGCTCCTAAGTGCTCTCTGATGCAGAAATGAGTTACCTTTATTGTAAAGATACAGAAACATAGCCAACAGGGCAGCTTTCAAGAACAACTGCTCTCCCATCTAAACTTCAGATCCAAAGAAGTTGATCTGAGCCCTTTTCAGGCTCAGATCCTGCCTACCACCTAAAGAGACTAAAGAAAGGACCTTACTCAAAGTAGAAGTTCCCTTACATGTGACTAGAAATTATACAGACTTCCAGGTCATGTCATCTCAAGTAAAATTCTAGACACTTTATAGACTACTTTTCTTCTTCCACTCCTTAGCTCACTGGCTTAACTGTGGCTCATCACATCACTGCTAAACTCAGGGACAATAGTCTGAATTCAGGCCGGAAATAAAATGTTCATCCAGCAAATCTCCACAGAATTTGTTAAACCTTCTTCCCTGGATGAGAGTTAAAAGTCTCTCTATGCCCATGGGTGCTCAACTGGTGTCTCCCCACTGAAGCAGCCAGCAGTGTGATCAGCCTCTGCCAAGGGGAGTGAAAACAGCAATATGGTTTTGGTAATACAGACATCAAACAGCATCTTGGCAAACCCCAAAATTTTGTATTAGTGTTATCTTTCAACAAGTTGAGAGATTACATTTCAATAAACCAGAAAGTCACCCTATTGCTGGGGGTGAGGTTCCTTTAAGTAGGAATGTTTGTTTTCATTTATTTGACTCTCAAGTTCAACAGAAAGTTTCCTGTTATCACATAGATGTTTGAGGGAAGGCCAAAGCAAACAGTTTTACCAGCTTCATTCTATGCATCTTCACATCTCTGTGTAGCTCTGTTACTTCTTGGACTGACATTAAAGGCTCAATCAGGAATGCCAAAGTTTGCTGGATATTTTTCCATTCTTCCCCCAACTTTATCAGTGCAGAAGAAAGATGTTGTTCTTCCAAAAAACCCACAAGTCAACACAATACTGTATGGCACAGCCTACAGACCCATCATGCAGATTTTACACATTTAGGGATAGAAAGAATGCTTGGCACAGAGACAGAGTTGTAATTGAGACCATCCCCAGGACTGATACACTGCTCTAGACATGACACATCATCCCCTTTATTTGCAGATACCTCTTAGTTAATATCTCTTAGTTAATGTTTGCATCACTGCCCTTATTTTAGGGCAGATCCTCAGTTCAATGCAACTCACTGGTAATTATATCTTTAATTTTTTTTCCAGAGATAAATCTCATCCTGTTGAAACCATACCTGCCTTATCTAGTACCCAAATCTCTGGCTTTGTAGAAAGATCACTTCCATAGTGTACTGGATGCAATCCAAACCTGAGAAATTACTTCTATGTACTAAGTCTCAAACATGTTGGAAATCTTGAAGAAGTGTGGTAAAGTGGTTCTGGTAACTGCATTACTAAAGCAATAAAATCAACAGTATTTTCACTATTTGTTTAGTAATAGGACTTGACAAATATAGAGCACTGTAAGAGCAAACTAAAATCCACTTATATTTTTATTGCTCCTGGTTCAAAAATAAGATATAAAAAATATCATTCATAAAATTCTTGTAAGTAGTCTTAAGTTTCTTCATTTTCTTGACATAGTTTATATAACTGCTGTTATAGTTAGGCACTTCATGAGGCAATATTTAAATGAAAAGGGAAAAAAACACCAAGCCTGTACTAACAGAACCAGTTTGTTTTTAAGAACGTTCTGCATTGCTGTACACTGGCAGCAGAAATGTAACCGTGGTTTCCATGTGAAAACTCCCGAGGAGGAAGGAATCTGTCCTTTCTGCATGATAAAATCTTGTGACACAGCAAAATATTGCTGCTGCAGTGTCCTCAAGGTACGCCCTTCGGAGAGTCCTGCGCTGCTCGCTCACCACTGCTGCAATAATCCATTAAGTAAAAATCATTTACATGCACAAAAACAGCTCAGCTGCTGAATCATGAAGTAAGTATACAATAATTATGTGCTAGAGCTTTTTAGCTTGATAATGCTATTATTTTTCTCTCCAATTTGCTCTGTAAATATGTTTCAATTATTCCTTAATACAGACAGTTGCTTGAATAGGCAAATTATTAAATACTAAGTAACACTGTTCTATAATAGCTTGTTGGGGGTTTTATGAAACTAGATATAGACTTTTCACCTTGCTATAAAACCAGTAATGAGTTAAGCCTCAGACAGATGAGCATTATCATCCTTTCAAAGGTAAGGAAACAACTACAGGGGGAAATTGCTTCCACAAGGACTCGAAGCACAGCTGGCAACTCCTTATTCTGACCTCCTGTATCTTTAATCACACACCACACCATTGCAGAGATGTGATCACAGATGTGCATCAATCACATGTTGTGCACTACTGCCAGTACAGGCAGCTACTTTTTGTTTTTAGGTATCCTGCTTCTCTTTCTTTGAATACTTCAGCCATTCTGAGCTAGGAAAAAAAAAACAAAAACAGAACAGTGATCTGTAAAATTAATATTTTTTACACCACCTATAAAATGCATATTGAAAGTTGTGAAAAGCATTATTTATTGCACTGCTGGGCCCAGTGGGAAAGCATTAGCAACACATTCCTGAGGTTGTAGACATTGACATGCTGGGTTATGGACCATGCACTACAGGTGGGCAGGGTAGCTCTAATTTCTGACTCTAATAATGAGGCTTGAAGATAGAACAGAAAGACCCTCCAAAGTTCTACTAAGTTTGGGCAAGGAAGATAGAAGCCTTCCACAACTAAGGGTGCAAGAAAAGCTTGTGATAGGTTCAGACCAAAGGTCCATCTTGCTAAATAGTGGGGGTGTTCTTCCTGCTGCTAGATTCAGGACAAGAGCAGTGAGGAGAAGATGAAAAAAGGGCAAGACTGGTAATTCATCTCCAGCACCTCTCCCTGCTACCAGCAATTTGCCATTCAAGAGGTTTATCAATTGTTTTGTGGACTTTTCTTCCCCAAAACTACTCAATGTTTCAACTTTCATGAGACTTTAGTCCCCTGCAACATCCTGCAGTAGAGTTTGCAGCTCACCTGATGTATGAAGAAATGCTTTCTACACCTACAAGCAGCAGCTTCCCTCGGTGCGAGGTTATCGCGTTGGGAACGGAAACAGATTTGCAAAGGTGACAGGAGAGGGGCTTGGGACTCATGGGAAGGAAGTAGGACGCTCTTTTCAATCCTAGGGCTGAAGGAATATTTTAAGTGCTACACTTCCATTAAAGCAGGTCAAAATCTTCTTCTTTATTCCCAGAAAGGGACTTGATGTTCTGACTATCAATAGCGTGGAGTTCAGTGCTGAGTCAGGTACTTTTCAAGCACAGCTCGTCAAGACTTTTGTAAGGAGAAATGTCAGTGCTCCCCACTCCTCCTTGCCAGTTGGATCCACATCCAATCCATGGAGACCAGAAACTTCAGGCAAGCCCTGAACTGCTTCCTGAAGGCAGCTCCTTTCAACTACAACAGCCCTCCCCAACCCCCCTGCTCCTTACAGGATGCCACTCATAGCTTGGATACCTGAAGAAGGCACCTTCAAATCACATCAGCAAACCTAAAAAATCCTGAGTGCACAACTTCTGTTAAGAGTTGTCATCTTTAAACCACACCAGATGTTTAAATTCTTGCTTCCCTCATTTGACTGGTGGCACACCCTGAGAGGCCAGAACACAGACAGCCCAACAGTGTCAATGTAGGCTCCACATACAAGACCAATAATCAACATTGTGCCAGCAATTTGTGATTTAGTTAAGATATCATGGACATCGTTGTGCCCCTGAAACATGAGTTTACAGTGGTTTTTTTCTATATTATGGAACACAGCAAAAAAATATAAAAATTAGAACTAGAAGAAAATAAAGTGGCCAGAAAAAATGAGAGATGAGGAGTTTCCTAATGACCTGATTCAGCTGACAGCTCACCATGCTTATGCTCAGTTGCTACACAAAGCACTTATGGTATTTGGCAGTTAAGTATAGATATCATATTAAAACTTCTACAAATGCATTTTTTCCACATCACTTCTGAATTGACTAACACCAAATTTGGTGAATGACACCCTGGTTTATCATGCAATCTTTCAGGTTTTTTCCACTTTATTTTCAACCAGCTCAATGTTTTTAGAGAAGACACTGTCATGTTGTTTGAAAAGCATAAAACTGAGGAGGATTATAGCAAAGCTTCACAGAAACTGACTTCTGAAAACATCCCATCCAGCATACTCTAAATGTTTCTATCAAATTTCCTGCCATTTAAAAAATATGCTAATCTTAAGCATTAATGGAACATCTTCAAATGGTGATTGTATCTTAAAATAACCTTACCAACTGCTGAAACCTCAAGTCTAGATACATTTTTGTCTTAGTAGCAGCTATGCTGATTCTCTACTTGCTGATAACACCATATGATCAATGTTATTCTTAAATAAATCTAGAAAAAGCTTTCATTTCCCCTTACCTTCTATAGAGGCCAAACAAAAACCTCTCAGCAGGTAAAACAAAACCAGATCAGTGTTGCTCATTTGGGCTAAATATTAAAAGACATTTCCTAGTACTTGATTAGCAACTTGACTGCTGTTGTGGACAACGTATTTTACACTTAAATTAACACCACAGGTAACAACAGACGATGGAGTAGGTGCTGCTGAAAACTAAACTGATGCTTGAAAGTACCTGGTTCAAAAGCCTGGTTTTTTAGGTGTCATAAAAGACAAAATATTGGCAAAAGTGTCAGCATTTCTTGTTTCTTGAATGGTCATCAGTAGATGAATACTGGAGTGGGTTTTATAGAAATTAACTCCCTTTTTCAGACTTTTATACCAAGTTAGTTTTTCTTTTCTCACCCCATAATCCTTTAATGCCACTGAAAGGACATAATGTAATTGAAAGGTAATTGATTTAAAGGAAAATACATCATTAACAGAAACCACAAAAAACATTATGCACATATCAATGGAGAGAACAATGTCATCTGGTTTTGGATGCAAAATCATTAGGCATTACTGCCAATCTGCAATACAGATTATACTCCTAATGTCAAGGATATGATGATAGCTTGAACGTGCTTTTATGTATAATTTTAGCTTTCCCTCCCTCCCCTGCTCTGTCCTTCACAGCCAAGGAATGCTGCATATACTCATTTCTCTAGAACCTTCCAGTTTTCAGTACATTTACTTAAAATGTGAAGTTTTAGCAGTTTTGCCAAGCTAAACTGCTTTAGATTATTCAACCTTTCAGATAATGAAATAGCCCAGCTAAATGAAGTATGAATTTATGGACTTCCTACAAATCATGAAAACTCTGCTTCCACTATTTCATGAAGTCTCTGTTTAAAAGACAATTTAAGGTTTATAAAAACAGTGGCATCTGTAAAGTTGGCAACCTAAGTCAGGGTCTGTCCCATGCTTCAGCTACATTTGAAAACTTACAAAAAGATTCAAAAAAAGCCCACTCACACTGCAGAAGGAAGGGGGAAGTATCCAGCAGCCTTTTAAATTAACTACTACTAATAAATCGACCTCCTTTCATGCTGGATGTCAGTGTAGCTCAATTATAACACCAGATTAAAGAAATATTTTCAACAGAAAATATACCTCTATGCTCCTATGAAGAAATGCTGATAAGCCTTGAATTTCTGTACTTTGTGGCAGTTCTGGCCTATGGAATTGGTACAAACAGGCAAAGAATTCCAGGAACCACAGTCCAGCTTTGATAAGACAACAAGCTCTGCCACACTCAGACATCAAGAAAAAACAAAAAGGAGAAGAGATACAAACTGCATCCAAACCAGAGAACTGCACAAGGGACACAAAAACCAGAATGGAAACAAACACAAGGCAAATCACAGTAACTCCAAGACTAAGGAGTCAGGTGCAGGAATACCATCACTACATCTTTAAACATGCTTTTTAAATTAAAGATCTCATTTTTGGATACAAAATATCTGAT
The DNA here is from genome assembly GCA_013398175.1 of Climacteris rufus. Classification (NCBI taxonomy): domain Eukaryota; kingdom Metazoa; phylum Chordata; class Aves; order Passeriformes; family Climacteridae; genus Climacteris; species Climacteris rufus. The sequence continues at coordinate 64,588 of VZRZ01008155.1, read as the reverse complement.
TACATTTTTAAGTGATCTGTATTGTGTATGGGTACTCATATATACTCGAAAAGAGTTTTAAGGGAAGTATAAAGTTATTTTTAGTAAGTACTCCAAAATATAAGTGTCTGTGCCAACTGGGCTCAATTATCACAATTAGTAGTACAACCTTTTCCTGTTAAATTGAACATTCATAAGTGACTTTCTAGAAACAGGCTAAGCTACCTTTTTTAACTTTGAGCTCCATCTTCCTATCTAAAAATTTTCTGTCCAATTTTATCACTGCAGAAGAATAAACCTGCCTGCAATTTAAATCAAGTTTAAGGTAACTTACAAGTTTGCCCTGTAAATAATTTAAAAAGAGAGCCTTTAAAACTGCATAAAATACAAGTGTTTTGTCTAGAACAATCCAACAAACTTTATTCAGCAAATATATTTTCCAATTAGATGATTGTACCAGGAGGTACAAGTCAATCATCCTTCTGGAGCACCTCATGGCTCAGGAAAGACCACAGCTTGTATCCAACAAACCTTTGGCAGCACCAGTGGAGCTGACACGAAAACCCCATTGTTATGTCTTTTTGAAAGGAAGAATCCAAAACTTCAGGCAGGGCAGGAGTGTTTTCCATGAGTGATCACTGTTAAGTGTTTCTAAACTATGTAGAAAACTATGATTTTTAGAAACATATTTGCAGGTGATTCCATTCAGAAAAGACTAATGCAATTAAAATCAGAGTGAATGGAATAGAGTTGAACATTATATTAAAAAAATAACATTTAATGCTAATGAATTTCAGTAGAAATCCACTTGTGTGTCACAAAGAAAAAAAATCAGAAAGAATTATTTAAGAAACATCTGAAAACAAGAAATGAAATGAAAATTCTTTTATTCCCTCATTAGAAAAGAGAACCATAAAAAGAAAGAAAAGGAGACTGAGAACTGCAGGAAAAAAGAGAGCTAAAGACCACATTTGACTGCAAGACCACATCCTCTCAGAGGCACCAGTGCTATTACCTTGGTACATCAGTGCCTTTAAGGAGTTGCTGTGCAGTTTCTTTCACCAACTATTCCAGGATACAATCAAGTTGTTGATTACTGTAATCACAAGGAAACTATAAAATAACCACTGATTTATGGTTAACACAGATAAAAGGAAACAACTGACCAAAAACTTCTTCATTGGATGTTTGAAGCTGTGGAATGGACTTCCTTTTACTTCCATGCATCAACATCTTGGACAGAGGGCAAAACTCATCTAATCATTTCAGATTTTGAGAAGTTTCACAGACTGACACACAAAAATTAAACAGGAAAGGATTCTGTAAACCTTAAGATTATATTAACAAACATTTCAGAATTCTAGTGAAGGATTAGGTACCGAGGAAAGTTCAAACCAAGTTAGTGTCCATTCCAAAAACATCACAATTTAATTTTATTTAGATACAGCTAAGAGAAAAGGGAAGAATGAAGAAAACATGGTCTGGAGCTATGATCCACTGCTTTTAGAAATATTTTATCAGGGCAAGTTTCTTATGAGACCAGAGAGGAGGAGGCAAGGACACAAATAGCCCAGTGATGGGGGCCTCACCTCAAAAGAAAAGAAACAGGCCACAGTTTTAAAGCTCTGTCCAAAAATTACATACACAGAAGCACTAGAAACAGAGAAGCTTGAATTTCCCTTCCTGAGTCATTACTGAGCATAGTTATCCCTTTTTTTTTTCCCCTGACACAATGAGTTGAGCTTGCACTACCTGGCACAGAGATAGCAGCAAACCACACAGAAAGGGTAACAAACCTCCCTTCAAATAACTAATTTTTGGTCCTTTGGACAGAGGATAACCTAGAACAGTTTCTCTGTTCCTGGGAAGACACCTTTACCTACTGAAGAGCCACTGTTCAGAGCAGTGCTTTGACAAACAAGTTTAAGACTCCCTGGTCTAGGGAGGGAACATGATTTGAGTCTGGTGATGGACATCACTTCCTTGGCCAAGGAGTAACCAGGTGGCATTTCTTATTTCTGTCTGCTGTATCTAAGCACCTTTGAGACAGATTTTCAAAGGAAACCAGGCTCACCTAATTGTGTCTGTCCATCTACCCGCTGGGCCCTCCGTAATTAAATCCGTAACTCACCAGCAAATTTCAGCCAAAAGCTGCCAGTAGTCTGAAGGAGAATTAAGTTCCTGCAAGTTTCATTAAGGAGAAGAAAAAAAAAGGGCACCAGATGAGAAGGCAGACACAAATTAGAGGCCCTGCTCTGTGAAAGGCTATGGTAGGACACAGCAGTAATCCCGTCCATGACACCTGCCAGTCTCCAGACAGGGACTCATCAGCACACAGGCATCTCCAGCCCGGCTAACGCTGCCCTGGCAGAGGTGCTGGGACATGCACTGCACACCAATTTCTCAAAGCCAGCACCTCCATCTTTCTGCAGAACGGGCTCCAGCTGCCTGGGAGCACGGACGGCTTTCGCGCGCTGTGCATCCGCCTCCAAGAGCTCCTTCAGTCCGGGGATCCTGCCCGCTCTTATGCACTAAATGCACACTGAGCTGCTCAAAGCTGGCAGAGGAAAGAAAATTAATAAGGTCAAGCAATCTGGTCTAGTGGAAGGTGTCCCTGCCCGTGGCAGGGGAGTTGGAAGAAGATCATTAAGGTCCCTTCCAAGCCATTCTGTGATTCTGTGATCTTGAAGTGTGGAGTGGTCTTGAATTTCATCCATGAAGTGCAAAGGGATTTCAAGGTGCTGATGATTTTAGATGGCTTTTGAAGTACTGAGAAACCTGCCTTCTCTGTAACTCCTAACTTTGGGTGTCTGTATCCTTTTGCAGATCTGGACTGAATCACGTTGCTAGGCTGCCAGCAACTGCCAGGCAACAAATCACAGCACACAGATTGAAGCCACGCTTACAATGCAATATATTGAGCATGTTTTATTGTTAAGAAATCAATAATCTGCATTGCCATAATAAAATGCAAAATGTGATTATATTTTTCCCAGGGGGTGGAAAAAAATAAGAGTAAAAAAAAAACTGTAAGTCATTCTTATGGCCTTTCCAAAGTAAAACTTATACATTCATTCTTCAGTCTGTTATAAAATCAAATTAATTTCCACTATTAATGGACAAAACCTCTTGTGTTGCACAACATGTAATTAAGAATCCTACTACTTCTTTCTGAGCTCCTTCTATTCATTGCCCCACCAAATTATTAAAACAAAGCAGTTACTATGGTAACTAATTCATTCTCTGCATTATTATATTGTTTCTAAACATCAGTGTCGACTCGTTCTGACTTACATGCCCTAAATTCCAGTTTGAAATTCTAAACTTCTGTCTTGTTTGTCAGGGAAGCCCTTTACAATCTATGCATTCATGCAGATAAGGATAGCTAGAGCACAGCTGCTTTTGTTTATTGCAAGGAGATGTAACTGTTCCTAAATTCTTTGAGTTTGATAAATTGATGATGCCTGCTTGGAAGTGCAGAGCAGCACTCGGGGAACAAGCACGGGAGCCTGTGCAGCACTGCACAAATGGGCAAACATGACCATCTGCAGGTTAGCTACACTAACAACAACCACCAAAAATGACTGGCAGATGTTGTGGAAATTAAGCAACACCTGCCTAAGTGGTATTTGATACCCAGGAAAAAACCACATGCGTGCGACTGCTGCAATCTTCAAGACAGAAAGGAACAGCAGGGAACAAGAAATGGTGATAAAATTGCCTGGGAAAAAGTTTTCTTAGCCCTTAATAAAACTATTTCTTCAAATGTGCACTCCTTGACAAAAGGAGGCATTTATCGTGTATTTAATTAACACTTATAATTATTCTTGATTACCTATTAGCAGGAGTCATAGTCTAATTGTATTTGAGTGTCATCATCTAGCACACAAGGAAACTTTCTGAAAAATACAGGTAGGATCAAAAGAATAAAGAGTCTTTACTCTTCATCTTTTGCTGTCCTGCTGCCATTGCCTTTAATTTTTGCAGTGTTTTTTTGGTGTGTCTCCATTTAATTGGCAGAATGAGAGGTTTGAAAATTCAGTGCATAAGAGGATACTTTGAAAAACAAGCATCAGGGGGAAAAAAGAAACTTGAATAATTTTTAACAGCTAATTTCTGGCTTTAAAAAAAAGAATCCCAAATACATCTGCTCAAAGTCACAAGCAATTTAAATTTAGTTCTCACAGGAAAGGGCAGAAGAAGGAAGCCTTTTATTTAGGTACCTGAGCAGGGTCAGAAACCACTGCAGGGTTCTGGATCCACAGTGGTACCAAAGGGTGTGTTTTCACCTGCAGCAAGTGCCAGGCACTTTCACAATTAGCCAAGCCTCATTTTTTAAAGGGATTCCAAGAGTGTGACACCAGCCTGCTGCTATTTATATCCCAGAACGTCTCTGACTGTCTTCTGTCACAGAAAAGGAAAAGACACAGAGGCAGCTTTCGTTTTTCTAACCTGCTACCTGACTTCAGAAGAGCTAAAAGATAAAACACAGGTTTCTTCCCTCCTAATGACCTGTCCATCAGACCACAATGACTTTTCTAATGAGGAGAGACATCTCTGCAAGAGACTCCTCCCCTGGCAAAGCCTCCATGCAATTCCTCCTCTTTAAGGAACCCTCCAAGTTCAGTGCTGACCCTGTGGAACAAGGACACAGGGATGGAGCAGCAGAAGCCTCCAGCACTCAAAGGCTGTCTCCACTTTTATTTTCTTGTTTCCACTTGCATAATCACACTCCCATTCTGACTGCACTAAGGGAGGAAACAAAATAAAATCCCTTTTTGCATCTCAGACTGCGCTTCCCTAAGGATGGGAACTGCCTCTGTGAAAGCTGAACACGACTGCTTTAATTAGATGACTACGTAAATTTTTCAGTATGTTTACCTAGACACTTAATCTTTGTACAGTTCGGTTTTCCAGAGCACAGGGTAGAGCAATAAATAAATCCAGGGCTTCCAGAGCATCTTCCCTGACCCCAGGCAGAAATTAGTACATATTACCATCAAGTACTTAAGACTTCTAAAGCTTTTAAAAATTTTACCAGGCACTCATCTGCACTGTATAAAAGCTAAATATCTAGTCTGTAAATATTTTTAAATTCTCTGGAGATTATTCAGGAATTGGATGATGAGGTGTGGTTCTGTACTGGATTCTGACTCAAATATCTATGATCTTACAAATACAATTATTACAACCCTGCAAAACCAGTGTCATGCTATATTATTTTCTGTATTTAACACTGTCTTTGACACTAACATTAAAGGAAACTATTCTGACTTTACCATAGTGTCAAGATGCAGTGTTTTGGATATATCACAGCTGAACATAGCTGCTGTTATAAGCAAGCAGTGTATTTTATTTCAATATACCAATCAAAATACGGCAGTACAAATAAAATACATAATGCTGGACACCACAAAATTACAGTTTTTCTTTACAACATTCATAACTTAAATCAGTTACATGAGCATTTCAGTAAAACTTAAAAATTTCAGTGAGATTCTTTTCTCAGTAGATTTTTTTTCCCCTCTCAAGTTTTCTTATTGAAGCAATGGCTTTCATTAGCAGCTACTGTTTGGTATCATTTAGAGCAAAATGGGCTTTTTAACCAATTCTCTTTTCATACAGCTTGCATTGTTACAAGTAATACCCCTGCAACACTGCAGCAGCTCAAGTGCATGCAAATCCAAAAGCTGTCTAGGTGAAGACTCAGATTGCAAAAGCAGGTTACTGCAGCAAAAGAAAGCTAAAAACACTTTGCACTGTAAATACTGACATTAAGCACAAACTCAAAAACCAAATGTAAGCCTGTGCATAAGCATTTCAACTATAAGGATGCTTTTGCATTAGAATAAACATAACCCAAATATACAGATAATTTTCCTTTGGGAAGTGGCAAACAATCTTGTTATGTGAAGATCCCTCATAACACCATTTATTATTTTATTATCTCAAAGCCAACTTATCTTAATCCTTAGAATACCCTCCCTGTTCTTCGAAGGCAGCTTTTACCTAATTCTCTATATTACCAAATATTTAAAAATATTTTCAAAGTTCTTACAAGCAAAACAAGAAAAACAGTGTTGAACTGTTAAAACATGCTTGTATGCAATACACAAAAGTGTCCATTTTTATGTGAAAACACTTGTATCTGAATGTAGTTTGGTTTACTTATAGAATATTCTGCTTAGGTTATTCACAGAAAATTCTGCTTGCTTACACACTTTCATTTGTTACAGTTGAAAGATTTGATGGCTGTTCCTGCAGAAAGATTTTGGTAGCTTTTCCTACCTGATTCCTAATTTCATTTATTTTGGATTGCTACGGAGAAAGGGAATTGACTCCAGTTCAAATCCTTATGTATTTGCTGAAGGCACTTAAGGTTAGAAAATCACATTTTTGCAAAGGTTAATTGGTACTTTATAAAGGAGCTACTTCGACTTAGGAAACAAATGATAAAATATTAGGAATCTTTGAGCTCCCTCTGCTGCCCTAATCCTTCACTGAACTCCTTCTAAAGCCTGTCAAAGACACCAAGCAACCAGGCAGCCCATTAATCCCTTTTTAAGAAACACTTGACATATTTAGTATGCCTAATGCTAAGATCAGTACACAGAAAACTCTATAAAGTACTGTGTGATTTACCATTGTCTCTGCATTTTATTATTTCCTTTCTTTCTCCAATATCTGCAGTGAGGCAATGAAGAACATGTTCAAATTGGGATGCCAGTGAAGGAAATTGATAGCTCTTGTTCTCCAAAGAACTTGACATCTGCAATTCCCACTTACATAAGAAAGAGCTAAGGGCACTCACTGCCTGGAAACATTTATTCCTCCTTCCTTTTATTTACAGATCAACTTACATAGACCAACTTTAGTAAAAATCCTTCTTAAATTCAGGGAAAACCCAGACCTTGCCAAAGTAGGCCATCTTTCTGATGAAGATGCAGAAAACTGAACTGCCTCATTTCCCAACTGCAAGGGGTCAAATCACAGTTTACACCAGCCAGATAGGATCCATCAATGGTCATGAAAAAACACTTGGTATTTGTCAATCTGGTACTTTCCACTTGTTAAGAAGCCAAGCTATTATATGCACAAGAAAAAGAAATCAGGAAAGTGAATGCATTTTTCTTTTAACTAAGTCACTCTGTTTTACAAGATTTCTCTATCAATTTGGGAAGACAACCAAATTCAATTCATATCAGCTTTTTTTCCTCTGTATTCCTCCAGGAACCATCAACATACCCCATCAACTATGAATTGAAGATTCATCTTATTAAATCTCAAGCAGAAAAAAGAAGCTTTAAAAACACAGATGTTTTCTTATATGGAAAGAAAGCCTGGACCATATCCTTGAAAAGAAACTATTCATTTATCATGTACTTTTACTGTCCTTCAAAGCACATCACACTTGGCTATTTGCCAGTAATCAAACCTTCCCAAAGAAAGGCTGCCCTTCATAAAAGCAAAGATGAGAGATTTTATCTGAAATTTCAGAAATTCATCCCATTAATATGCACTTTCTTTTCCAATTTATGATCCCAGCCAACTCTTCTTTTCTTAGGTAATAAAGTTAAAATAGCTAAAATACATTCCAAGTTTTCTTCTGGGCACTTTTTAAAAGGATGAAGCAACATGCACATAAAGAATAACCTCAAGATGAATACTAGTGCTGCCTAAAAAGGAGAGAAAAAAAAAGGGAAATGATTGTTTGAGCATTCTGAGTGCTAGGATGCTTTTTGCTTCATCAAAACCAAAAGAAAAAAACCAAACATCTGTCTGGGGGCAGACAGGGTCTTCACAGACTTTTCCTTGGCATACACTGCAGTCTTTGCTGTATAAATATCACATGAGGTGCTCTGGGAAGAAATTTCTGGTTTCAAGCAATTACCTAATTGGGAAAGTCACTCTCAATTTTCCAGTTTCATTTCCAGTATTGTGCTGTAGTTTAATCCCTAATACCTATATAAACAAGCAAGAAGAAATGAGAGAAGCCCCTTTCCTCCTCCCAGTTCCACCAGTGCTCCCCAAAGCCTGGAAACCCACCAAAAGCAGAGTGTAATATATCCAGTGCTCAGGCAGCCCAAGTAATGTATTTAGAGCTAATTCACAGTGTTCACCAAGCCCATTCACAGACAATTCAGACGTTTTCCCTGCATGCAGCCACCTTCTGTTCCTTCCTGCTTCATCTATTAACACCCAGCAGATGCAACAGAGGTCAGACATCCCAAGGTAACTTCCAAGCAATGGTCAGCAAAACATACATGCATTTAATTAAAGATTTCTAGAATATAAGCAAATAAACAGCATTGTTTACAGTTTGTTACAATATAAAGCACAATAATACCTTAATTAGCGATAACAACTTTTCAAAATGCCAAAAACATTTTGAGTTTTTCAAATTACCCACAAAATGAACACATTTTATTTTTGCACTGTGACACTTCCAACTGTTCTGCCAAATGTATACTACTATAATTATGCTTTGCAATCACCAGCATCACCGGAGAGGGGGACAAAGAACAATATAATCAGTAACTAATTAATCTTTCACATGCCTTGATACCATTTATCTCCAAGGGAAGAATCCTAAATGTTATTTTATAAATTGTGAAGTGAGTTTAATATTAGCATCTCAGAGTGCCTCGAATCGTGTCCTTGTGTCTAAGTACAAGTCACAGCTGCTGGTGGAAGTTAGAAAGCAGAATTTAATACCTGGCTTTTTTAAGGGACAGTCTTCAACAGCAGAGCATTGAAATGTGCACAAAAATATAATTGCAAGCAGCTTTGGGATTAAAAGCAAATATTCAATTTCATATTTAAGAAATCATCAAAGGGGATCATAGGTACCTCAGAGACAAAATCACTTACTCAGCTACATTAAGAGAGAACTAATTGCTCCCAAAGTAATAGAAACAGGGTTTTTTTTTTCCTGCATTGAGTATCAACTGCAATTTAGCACTACTACTACCATACTATCATTAGCTCACAAGGTAATAGTAAATCCAGGGATGCCTGATCAGCTTGCTTAATTTGCATGATTAGTTACTACAAGCACAAGTGCAAATTTCCTAAAGGCACAGGAAAGCAGTTCAGCCCAAATAACACTGTGCATGCACAGTTACCCAACTTCCAAGAGCCCTTGTGGTAACCCATGGATGCCACAGAAAAACCTGTGTGCAGCCCTGTGCACGTGGGCATTGCAGTTTGGGGCTCAGATCCACACCACTCACTGTGCAGAAACTGAATTTCAACTAATTACCAAACCCTCCACAAACAGGGGTACAGACAGTGATGAAGTGCTGCATGGCACCACCAGAATGGCACTCTATGGACAAAATAATGTGTTCATGTCTGCCCATCACATTATGTTCAACAATTTGTTAAAAAATACATAATAGTAGTAGTTAGCAAGTTATTGCAGCCTATTTTTACGTGAATCTGCAGTAAAAATAAAGTGCATCTTAAAAATGTTTTCTTCTAAGGCAAAGTTCAAGAGAAGAAAGCTATGCACAAACTGATGAACAGAAAAGCTGACTGAGAAGATAAACCACCTTTCATAGCTATACAGCTCATTACCTTCCCTGAGCTTTGTGAAGCATCACACATATTTCTAAAATATAAAATATTTAGGTTGCATTATGAAAGGCACATTGAGAACAGATCTACATACTTAATTTTTAAACCTGAACAAGACCATATGTAGAAAAAAAGCCATTATAAAACAAACCAACCTCCCTAGTTTTTAGTCCATTTTATGCAATTTGAAATCACCAGCCAGTGAAATGTGTTTACAAGCCTCAAAGAACATTTGAGCATGTAGACACACCAGAGCAAAACACAGCTCAAACACTGTAAAGAATCAAATTGGGTTCCCAGAACTATAAAATTTCAAACATGTTTCCATATCTGTTGTTTCACTCCCTCTCCTCCTGATCATCTTCTTCCTGGCCTTCCCACTCTATTTTTCCAACCTGGTTATTTGTTAAATGGGATTAAGGAAGTAGAGGTGGCTAAAAAATCCTTTTTTTTCCTACATTATTCTTCAAGTGGATCAATTCCCTACCCTGCATGGCCAGACAGATTTTGCCATAGGAGGCAGTGAATTGTGCAGGGCTGGGAAAAACAAGGCAGACAAAAGGCACTGATTAAACAGCAGCACTGGATGTGAGCAGGAAGCCTGGGGGAAGCCACTGCTATTTCAGTCCCAGTGGCTGCTGCACTGTCCCCTCTGTCCCTGGCAAGGTTCCTTCCCACGTCATCACAGACTCCTCGCCCCTTTCCCTGTTCTCTTGCTCAATATAATAAGCCCATAAGGAGGCTGAAATTGCACTGACTGCTGGCTGCCATCAAAAGGGACAGGCTTCTCATTCCTCTTCACAATTTGCTGATTCAGCTGACTAACACAGGCCAAAAAAAAAATATTAATATTCTCCATTTTTTATTGGAAAGTTGGATACAGAGACTCAAGGATGAGCAACTGAGACTGGGAGCAGAGAAGAGGACCATGCACACTCCTAGGTCTTGTCCAGCTGATCCAGCTGCAGAGCTGCCCAGAATGTGGGGCAGCCTTCCCAATGTCCCCATTTCTCTGAGCAGGGATCAGTCCCCACTGAGGAAATTCAACTGGCCAGTTGGACAACCAGTCCAGGTGGGACACAATGACAATTTGGACCTGGCAGCCATGGGTGGGCCTGGCCAGTTTTAGAAGAGGCCAAAGGGGAGATTAATCATCCAAACCCAATGTGGAACTGCAGCCTTTGATACTTGGATGAAATGTCCCTTTCTCCGGCAACTTTAGGCTAAATGGTCCCAGCAAACCCCACTGAACTTTTCCAACCAGCCCTTCCATGCAAGTGCTCTGTCAGCTGAACAGTGACCTGGACTGAGGAATGTACCCACATGGAAAATTATGGGTCACACTCATATTGGCACAAAGAAAGGGGGGGGAAATCCACTGCCAGGGACTGCTCACACAACACAACTGTCAGGAAAGGGTCTCAAGACCAAGGAATGGAGGAGCAAAGGTTTCACCTGCAGTTCACATCATTAGATATGATGCAGAGACTGTGTGCCCACCAGCCTGTGCACTCCCATCATGTCAAAAAAAGGAACTATTTCCTTGCCTTTCAGGGAGAAACTAACATTTGAATATAAAAAGATCACTTAGTCCAAACCATTCATGAATATTTTTAAAAACAGTACACCTTATGCCTCAGCCTGCTTTCATACCAGCTTTAAAAGCACATTTGCAGAAAATAGCAGGAATATACAATTTATCATTTATGACTCAAGGTAAAATGACAGACCCAAATGATTACAACTCCTTTCACCAGAATTCAGGCTATTTTTATTAATACTCATTAAAGTTTGGGGGTCTCCTGCAATTCTTGGTTTGATTTGTTTTTTTACTCCCCTTCAAGGATCAGATACAAGCTGTTAAATCAATCTATATGAAGCAAGTCTGTAGAGAGACTCTTGAGAGTACTATATGGTCATCTTGTCCTTTTTCAATTGTTGTTTTATATAAACCCACAATCTTTTACAGTGTTTGGGCAGGATGTTGTAAAGTGCTAAGATGAAAGCCAACTCAGCTACAGAATAAGTCACACTCTAGTTTCTTTCATTTGTCTAGATCTGTTTTCACCCAAAAACGGCATTTGTGCACAGTCAATATTATCTCAACAGGAACTGCAACTCAAAAACACACTGAATGACCAAACAAAGAGTTCCAGTCTTCAGAAATATCAATAATCCACAAAATCAAACCCAGGTAACATTAGAAATGGAAATTCCCAACCTTCAAAGATGCGATCCAGACGTTGCCGCTTCACTTTGTGTTTGTCCATTAGAGACATAAGAGTGGAAGCTCAGAGAACGTCCCCACACAGCTTGGTGATGCTCTTCTCACTCCAGCCACCAGTCAGAAATGCTCAGTCTTTTACAAGCTTATTTCCACCTGTGGACAGAAAGAGAAACTTTAAAACAGATAAATTTGGGGCACCTCTTTCCAGAAAAATGATCTGTATATAATCTAAAGAATAAAAAAATCCCCACAAAGTTCTTAAATCATATTAGGTAGCATGGTATTTCCCAGCAAAGTGTCTTGTAAACAAAGGGATACAAAGCACCATGGCCTAACCCAGTCAAGCCAGTATAGAAATGCTCCAAGACAGCTGCTGTTTGCTGCCTTTTGCCTGGCAAATACTTCTCTGCCCTTCCACTGAACCAACCACGAGCCAGAGCAGGTATCTCAGGCAGGCACAGGTCCATGATTCCCATGAAATGACAGAAATGTGTTCACCTAAGACGAAATTGCAAAGCCACAGTTTTGCCTCGCAAAGCTCACGGTGAGAGGAAAACGCTCCTTTCGTGCTTGACTTTCCATCTCTTGATGATAAAGTAAAGCAGAGCTTCAGCTTGGAAGGGGAAGGAAACAGGTGAAGGGACCCATCCTGGTGACAGCACAGAATGCCAACCTCTCTGTCAAGCCAAGGGCACGTGGGGCAGGTTGATGCAGGAGCAGGCAGAGCTCTTTGGCAGCAGGGGCAGCCAGGCTCTCTGCAGGCACCGTGGGGCTGGGCAGGGCAGCGGGAGGGCACTGCAACAAGCAGGCTGCACTCTGAGCCAAAGCACTGGGAAGCAGGAAAGGGGGATGGGGACAGAGGAGGAAAAATCCCTCAATGAGAACCAAATCATTGCAGTGGAATATAAAATGCACGTGAGCAAGAGGACGGGGTAAAACGAAGGATACAGATGCTCTAACAAGCATAATCCCAGCAGCACTTTTTATCTGCCTTTGAATATCTGGGTAGACTTTGAGAAACAAACTCAGAGCACACTGTATTACAAGCACTGTGCACACTAAAATGAGCCAAATAATCCACCTCCCTGTTTCTTTTTATTCCTGCCCAACAGCTTTCAACATCAGTGGACAGGATTAAATGGCCTTACAAGTCACTGAACCTAGAAATCTGCTTGTTTCTTTCTAGAGGCTGAACTTTACTAAACCCAAACACAGGCACACTTCATCAACTTATTATCAAGATTCATGCACTCCAAGTGAAATTATAAAGAAAAATATTTTGAGTATCAAGAACTGTACATTTGCATTAAATGAAGTATTTTTACCAGTACTACCCTGTTTGGTACATTTGCACTTTTAACAATGTTCCTTTATGGGTTTTTTTATATTTTTCATTTAAAATGAAGTTAATGTGCAACATTCATCATGCTTTTAACACTTCATTCAGCCCCATCCTCCTCTTCACTTCCCCTCCACACCTCTTTATCCTCAAATTCAAGATTCTTCTGCTGTTTTGCTTAGTGTCTGATTCCGGCTGAATATAACATCCCATCATGAAGAGAAGAAAAATTGATGAGGAATGCAGAATTCCATTTTTTAACTCTTTCAAAACCAGAAAGAATGGTGCCATTTTAGAAATCCTTCCAAAATAAAATGTTCTTCAATATTGAACGTGGCTCTGCTGTAAGATTGCACAAGCATTATGTCGAATCTAACATGCATTTTATAATCTTAAAGGCCAACTATGTAAATATATAACTATATAACTGCAAGCCTTTGCTTAAGCCAACACCCCAAACCTTAGCAGAGGATCAGTCCAAAACTGGTCTTTGATTTATTTGCTTATCACTTCTGTTTTATAACCTACTTACTTCAATTATCACATAGAAAGATCTAAAGCATAAAACCCAAACCAGAATATAATGAACATTTTAAACACTAGTCTTGGTTTAAATTTTTATAGCATATTTAATTTCCCATCTTGTAGAAACATACATGCCTGCTGGCCTCCTTGTGCTGTTTTGTTTATTCATTCAGCAAAAGATCTTTCCACTATAGTCACTCTGCATACAAAGCTGGATGACAGCTGTAAAGAACAGACCATCTGTAACTATTGACCTACCACTGAAAGTGTCACCAGATGTTTTCTGTCTGTCTACAGTAGCTCCAAAGCATACCATATAAATCAAGTATATTTTTGCTTTTAAACATTGTTTTAAACTTATTTTATTGATAGTAAGTTGTCATAAGTTTAAAACAAATTGAGCAAAAAATAAATTAATATGTTAACACCATTCTAAGTTGAACCCTCACACAGTTTTATTATACATCATGTTCCAACAGAAAGAGCAGATGATGATATGGGAAGCATTTCCCAGCAAAACAGAAGCCTTATAATTATGGAAGTGTTAGTTACTGCAATTACTAAACCACAACATGAATAATTGTATTTGAGAAATTCACTAAAAATACAAGCACAGTGCCCAATGATCTAAAAAACCTGAACACCAAATACCAAATAGTATTTAAGACCAGACTTCTGTAGCCCAACATTTTAAGATATAGTGAGAATCCAAGTGATTTAAGAATATGTAGTGCTTATCATATATGTCAAGTAGTACCTACAGAATCATCTGAGACACCATCAATACACAGAACCCTTTTGAGCAGCACACATTTTAGATCAAAATATACAGTATTGGAAACAATACTGGAGTTTTTTCCTTCAGTTAAGCAGATGATTCCAGTGTATTTTTAAAGAGAATATGTCTCTGGGTATTGCTGGAGCATTTAGTTCTTTCACAAGAAAAGAAGAGCTTTATTCTGAGACTTCAAGATAAAAGGAAAAGTGATTCTCCAACATATTTCCAGCAGAGCAAGCAAATCCTACAGGCTAAAACAGAAATGATAAACAAGTAAGTGAACTTTGAATTCCATTTTCAAAACAGATAATACTGGTAATGAATAAAGGATAAACATTAGTTGTGAGTGAGAAGGTTTGAAGGAAGGCCCATTCAAAACCCATTATCTCTCCAGAGAAAGAAGATGAAAAGGAAGCAACTAAGAAATTAATTTTTTAAGAGAGCAAAGCAGTAGGTTAATTACACACAGAGAGGGTATGTGTAGGTTGTGACAAACTCCACAGCATCAGGGCAGAACTCCCCTCACACCCAGAGGGTTGCAGTGTGCAGTGCTGGAGCATTCCCTTTGCAGCAGTCTAATGGGAGAGTTTTGCATGGAGCAGACTGCTTCAACTCCATCTGAACCAGGGGGGAAAGCCTCACAAAAACTGCATCACCTCAGCTTAGTTACCCCACTCCCAAGGGGGTTCAGAGCAAAACCCTTCTGAGCACACACTTCCACCTATGGGCTACCACCTGCAAAATGCTGATTTCTACCTCTGCCTCAGTGTCAGCTGCAGGCAGAGCTCTCCAGGCCATCCCAAATGAAAGGATGAAGCACAAGAAATCCAGAACAGGAGTGACATTCACAGAACAGCCTGACAGATCATGAGCACATTGAGAATAAGGTCATGTGTTACCCTTGGGATTCTCAACCTTCACTTAACTTAGCCATTCTAACATCTGCTCCTTGGGCTGAAACTAGAGAGAGTTATTGAGATATTTTTTCTTTCTACTAACAATATAAAAAAGTATAATATAAGGCTATCACAAGAAACATGATTAAGTTTCTATTCCAAATTCCAGTGCCATCAGTTCTGATGATCAAAGATTAGATAAATTTTCAAGACAACCCAGACTAACACCTTGCTTCTCTTTCTTTCCTACCCAAACCTATAACATCTCTATTTTCCATCACACCTCACAAGCCTTGACATGGCCATTCTGCACAGCCCTGTAAATGCATTCACCGTGTTGTTCCTCACGTTATAAATATTTTAATTATTCTAAATAATGAGACATTTTTCAGTAACTGTTTGTTTCAGTTAGTAAACAGGTCACTTAGTCCAACCCTCCTGCCATGGGCAGGGACATCTTCCCCTGGACCAGGTTGCTTGAAGCCCCATCCAACTTGGCCTTGAACACTGCCAGTAATGAAGTCTCCACAACTTCTTTAAGCAACTGTTCCAGTGTCTCATCACCCCCACTATAAAAAGTCTTCTTTATATCCAAGTCAACCAAAGTTATTTCTAAGAAATTGAAATGTATTTAAATGGTTTTAGATTTCAAAATATTTCTGTAGTAGAAAAGTATCTTTTGTGTTTAGCAAAAGAGAGGATATAACCAAGTTGATGAACAGCAGAAAATAAAATTATGTAAAAATGCTAAAAGAAATTTCTTTTATTTGAAAATTAACTTAGAAATTTATTTACTTAGTAAAGAGGTCGACTTTCTGAGGCTATGGCAAGAAATGGGCTGTAACTCTGAGAAAAGGAAAAATAAAGCTTATGATCTAGGAGATAAACGCTCTACTTGGAAAAGCTTTACAATTTGTAAAACCTTTCTAATACCAGCAGCAGCAGTATTGGTTCTGTATAAAACAGAAATTTTGGATCAGAGGAATGGTATTTCATAATGGAAATTAGGTAATGCTTATGTCTCAAAGTTCTACAATGAACTACACCTACACATAGAATATGAGTGAAAGATTAATATCTGAACTTTTTTTCTTTCTATAAACCATTTCTAAAAGTATTATTCAACAGTACTTCTCAATAGGAGTTTGGTAAATTTCCAGTTAAAGATATGGAGGAACCTCAAATAGCAGGATGAGTGAAAGAGAACAAACACTTTTGTTTGGATGTTTCTTCAAAATGCAGCAATAAGAAGACTGCTACAACAACACTGGAACATCCTACCCTGAAGTTCTGCAGGAGAACTTTTGTTCTCACACATTGCATCCTTTCCTGGAGATTCTGTGACTTACACTAAAAACTTCTGGAATATGAAACCATCACATCACTATCACTGTACTCAGAAATATTCTTGCAAAGATTTAAGCTACACTTAAAAATAAGTATGGCACATTGAGCAGAACAAAAAGATTAATTACCAGAAGAAAAAGTATATGTCAGCCTTTTTGTGCAAAAATTGAAGTTGTTCCATCTTGTCTTATGAAAACTAATACTGAATTAAGCAGGAAATATATAATTATATTTGCCTGTCAGACAATTTATCTTGCCATTAAGTATGGTTAAGCCACTTTGCCTTACCATTAGATGTCAGTGCAGTCTAAGAGAAACTGCACAGGGAGCTTCAAGATCAATAAATTAATCACAAAAATGAAGCCATTACCGAATTAGACACCAAAAAGCATATTAGCTACCCAGAAAAGGACTAAACCCCCAAACATTCTAATAACTTTACCTAAATCTAAGATGCATCTGCCTCAGAAAAGATGGAGGACTAGAAGAAGTGCCTGGAGAGGCAGTGAGTATGGCCCAAGGCATGGAACAGCTCACTGAAAAACTCCCCCAGCCTGAAGACAACATGACTGAATGGAATCAAACAAAGGCATAGAAAATACACTCCATGTCTCAAACTCAGTATCCAGGGAGCACACAGTGAAATAGCAAGCCAGCATATTAAAAACAACAGGAAGCTTTGTCATGGACTATGTAATTAAATTGTAACATCTGGTGTCACAGGTATTGTGGATGCCAAAACCTTAAGTGGTTCTTAAAAGGGATAAGACAAGTTTATGGAAAACACATCAGTGGCCACTGATAATAACAACCACAACACCAACCCAGGTCACAAATCCATAAGCTGGTAAATGCCAAAGGCAGGGAAAATGTCAGCAGCACATGCTTTGTTCTCATGCACAGCAGTGACTGCACTGTGTTCCACTGACCAAATGTCTGTTTAAGTTCAGAATCCAACGTTTGCCAAGAAATGAGGTGCTTCATTAAAAGAGCAAGAGCAGAGCAAGCACAATACCTCCTTTAACCAGTGGCCACTTTTGGAGCCAGAACAGAGGACAGAGGGAGCTGCAGCCCCTTCCAACACATGGGCATCCCTCACATTCTTAGGAAATGCAGAGACACACTACAACATGGACTGATCCAGCCATGCAGAAAGTGAGGGCCACAGCCCACAGGAATGCACAAAAAAAATCCTAAGACAAAATAAAACTGAAATAAGTTAGTACTACTCATGAGTTAGTACCACACATGCCCAAAAGATACTGCTGGAATCATAAATTGACAGTCTCTCCAATATAGAGCTTAAGAGACATCTACAAAATCATCACAATTAAAAAACTTCCAGTGCTATAGACTCCACCCTAGTACATGGTAAGCTCTTCAAAAAATGTCCTTTATTACTGGCTGGTTTTGCTTGTCAGTTTGGCTTAAGCTGCCAGTGATCAGATTTTCTTGCAGCTCTGTCTGGCAGACAGAAGAACTGCTGATGTTCTTGGCAGGGGTATCACTAAGCCATCCCTTGGCCAACCAAGCTCCTTGATACTCCCCTGGAAAGTCATGTTTCTGATCCTAAATTGTGTCAAACTTGTGCATCCTTAAATTCACCAGCAAGTCACTAAAACACTGGTCAAATCCTGCCAGGAGCAGTTGCATCAATATCCAAAGCAGATGAACCTTTACCACCCTCCTTCACAATCCTTGAATACATGTGGAACCACATCTAAGATGAAAAGACTTTGCACTTGCTTCAGCAGCTTTTCCATCACCAGTGCAAAGCCAGTTCTTTTTAGGATGGTGTTCTCTGCCCCAGGAATACAGCTGACAGTCTCTCATTCTGTATTTATGACCTAAAATTTGAATACAATTTCACAGAACCACAAATCACAATTGGGAGTCACAATTTCACAGAATCATCCAGGTTGGAAGAGAACTTCAATACCATCAGCACTTTTTCTCTATTTATGAGTGAAGGGGTTTTTCCTCTTGATAAAAAATGTTCAAAACAAGGCCAAGAACACCCCTTATCAGCATACCACTAAAACCAAAGCTTAGGGACTTTTGACATATTTAATATGCTTTAATACTGTGAATTACTTTTTGTACTTATTCTTTTTGATTACTTTCACACCAAAGAAAATGTCTTCCAAAATTTAGTGTAATAACTTCATTATTTTTATGGCCCAGGACTGTAAAATGGCCTTTTTGTCAGGGAATATGGTGAAAACAGTAGAAGAGGTTGTGGTAGTAAGTCTGTCATTAGAAGCTTTTTATGAGGTATTTGTCTTCACCATAAGGATTTTTTCCCAGAGCTTTTTTTTGTTCTTAGCAACATTCTCTCTCAATTATACATCTGTCCACAAGCCAAAAATTACTCACTGCTGAAAATGAATTACTGCAGATGTGTATGACTACAGACAGATGGGAAGCATCTCTGCTATCTCAGATTTCTAGGTCATGAATAAAACTTCATTGAAAAACTCAAGCTATTCGAAAATTATTAAAGGTTAGCGACCCAAGACACATGCATTTTAAGAAAAACTGAAATTATATCTTTAACACCAGAAAACACTCATTCACTGAGCAATATTACTGCTATGATTCTCATCAAACAATATTTCTACAAACTTCCATTTCAGGTATTCAGCAAAAGTTTCTTCAGAAACACCAGCATTGTGACAAGCCTCAGTCTTAGTGATGAGCAGATTTAAAGGAAAGGAAATGAAGAAATTGGTGTCATCTTTCTAAGATCATGACCCTGATTCACTCACATGCTGAATTCCTGGCTTTGCCACTTACTCTCCAACCTAAGGAATTCAACCTGATGGGTGCATCCTTCATTTCACCCTCTGCTGCTTTGGTCTGTGAAGCAACACAGATCCACACCCCAGCACCCAGAGATACTGTCAGAACTGCTGCTGTATAAAGTACTCTGGAACTTCCAAATAAAAGCCATCCAAAAATGTCAAATAAGTCAGTTGTTAGATCAGTGTTAATCACTTCTGAACTTCTCACAGTCTGAAATGAAAGAAAATTACATTGAAAGAAGATCAATCTCCACTCATTTTTTTTCTGAACAGGCTGGAGGGCTGGAAGCCTCCCTCCTTTTTGGAGAGTTGGATAGAACAGACAGCAACTGTGTAAATGAATGAAACACAATCTTAGGGATTTTGAGACGCAACAGCAATGAAACTGAACTGCTTCTAATTCAAAACACAAGATTATCATTATTTGAATCAGAAACTCAAATGAATAACATGTATTTCATATTTTAATGCACCTGAGAAAGCATAACAGGATGCAAAGTATTAGTCAGTGCTCATGACAATAAAAAGGCTAATGCCTTGGTTAATGAATTCTCTAAGAAAGGAAACAATTACTGGTGCATTTCATGAATCTCTTGCTAGAAAGGATTCGAACCACCGAGGAGAAAAGATTACTTTTAACCTTTCATTGATTTATTGACCCTTTTTTTTTGTCTCCAAGAAAGACACAAACCCACATCAAAATGCCAGGCACATGGACTGCGTGCCTACTCCATGTGTGAACCTGGTTCGTCTGTCACAGAGCTGCTATTAGAGTAGCCCATGGATGTCCAAAAACCTGTGCTTTACAGCTTAAAACTACTGCTTAAAACAACATATGCCTGTGCAGTGGAAAAGAAAGAGTGGAGGAAGAAAAAAACTCTATTCTGAAAGCAAATAAGAAATCACATCTAAAGACATTTAGGTTAAAAATTTAGTTATGGCTAATTAAGTTTAGACAAAGAACTGTGGGCCCTGTGTTGTTTTTTTCTCTACACCAAAAAGCCTCAGATGTTGGATGCAAGTGCAGAGGAAACCACTGAGTTGGTGAGAGGGGCTGGAGCCCTCTGCTCTGGAGCCAGGCTGAGAGAGCTGGGGGTGCTCACCCTGGGGAAGGCTCCAGGCAGAACTTGGAGCCCCTTGCAGGGCCTAAAGAGGCCACGAGAGAGAGGGAGAGGAACTCTTGGCAAGGCAGGGAGTGACAGGACAGGGGCAATGGCTTCACACTGCCAGAGGCAGGGTTGGATTGGATGTTAGGAGGAAATTCTTCCCTGTGAGGATGATGAGGCTCTGGCACAGGGTGCCCAGAGAAGCTGTGGCTGCCCCATCCCTGAAGTGTCCAAGGCCAGGCTGGATGGGCTCTGAGCAGCCTGGGACAGTGGGAGGTGTCCCTGCCCTGCTGGGGCTGGGATGAGATGAGCTTTAAGATCCCTTCCAACCCAGACCATTCTATCATTCTGTGGGTATGGGTACCCTCCCTGCTATAAGAAAGCACTTTATATACTAGGAAAACATGTTTTGAGATTGAATACTTTACTTCCCACTTGAAAAAGAAACTGTGTAATATTTAAATATGATTATGCATTATTTCTTCAAAATTGCTTTTATACCTAGAAAGTATTTTAGTGAAATAACTTTATAGAGATAAGGCAAATACCATTCTTGATCACATTTTTCATTTGTCCGTATTATTGCCCTGTGGCAGCAACACACTGCCACAGCAGGATCATTATCACAACAACACAAACCTTAGAAAATAAATTTTTTTTCCTATGTAAAGCTAACATCTCATCTTTTCAAGGTTTGCAGTACTACAGCACTAGTTTGGATACACCTTAACATCCTTCACATAAGGCATCTTTAAGCCAAGTAAGTATAAATTTATTTTGTAATATTTTGTGTTAATTAAAATATTCATTATAGAATTTAAGAAAGGAAGTTCAACTGTTTCACCCATTAACTACTGAAAATACAATTTTTGCTCAATTACTAGAAGAAGAAAGAAAAAACCAGGAAGATACATTTGGCATTATTAGACTCCAGAGACTGTTTCCAGTTATGTTCTGGTTGATAAAAGAAAATACTAAGGATAAAACTTTGTTCCTATAGCTCCTACTCTTCAGTCTATGGGAACTTATTCCAGTCAAAATAAAAGACACCTGCTCGGAGTATTTATCTATAGCTTGCTCAGGTGTCCTGGTAAAACTACATTTTTAGTAAGACTTTAATTTAAAATGTATTTTTAAAAAAATGTATATTGCCTTATATAAATTACAGGTGTTTGGGGTTGGATTGGTTTTGGGTTTTTTTTATTAAATGCATTACAAATGCTAGACCATTTCTTTCTCCCAGCTTAATGAGAAGACAATTTCTATCACCTAAACATACTAAAACAGTAGAGATCAAGGGCATCTACTCTGCATTTTCCACAAATCAATATTTAAAAGATTACAAACTATTCAATTTATATACGATCATTAATAATGTTTAGCAATAGCATTTCTACATTTCTGTGACATTTATGAAATGTAATTCTACTAATATCTGGTACATAAATCCTTTGGAAGTCTGTGGAATCAAAAAACCCAAGTTTCTTTATGAGCAGGTATAACTACATTAAAAAGGATTTTTCAAGTGTAACACCAGATATTGGAAAAATGTCTTCCCTCCTTCCTAAGCAATAAAGGCAATACAAGGCAAGAGACCAAACAAGTGAGAAGTTCCCTTATGTTTTAATTTCAGTCATCTTTGTCAAGCTTTGCACCTTTACCTACAGTCCCATAAGCCACAGAATGGTTTGGTTTGGAAAGGACCTTTAAAGACCATTTAGTGCAACCCCTTCCCCCTCCACAATCACCAGGATCATGGTCAGGGCCACCTTGCACTGCACGGGGTCACTCACAGCCTCATCCAACACTTCCAACGATGGAACATCCACAAATGCACAACCACACCGAGATGTTGCATTTTACAGATTAAAACCAGCTTGCAAGTACTGTAAATTATTGCTATAAAACCTCCAACTATTAGAATACCTGTCTGGAAAAACATAAAATACTACTGAACTCTACAAAATTATCTACAAGTTTAATTATCAGGTTATTTCCCACTGTGGCTCCCTCAGCCCTGGACTCCTGGCAAAAGCTCTCCTTGAAGGCATCGCTGACCATCTTCCCACAATCAACTTTCATCCCCAGCTAGACAAATTGTTTAATTAGCAATTTTTTTCCCCACACTTTGGTGTCAATCTCCATCTCCTGACATGACATTTCATTAAGAAATTTCCAGCCAACTACACTCCCATCTCAATCACAGTAATACAGTGCACTTTCACACCTTGCTAAATTCCATACACAATCCTTGTTGCAATTACAGGGATTGCTTATGTAGAAGATTAATGTTGGAGGCTGGGATATTGCATCCTTTAACACAATTGAATGTGGGGAAACAAAGAATTAAAAGTACAATTAGATAGGCTCACACATCTGAAACTGGCTGACAATGTGTATGATATAATGTCTTGTAACCAACACCAGCATCCACTACTCATTTTCCAAACTGATTATATTTTGTCTATATTCATCATCTGAGCTCACCCACTCGTTCATTTATTCAGTAGGAAGGCAGAGGAGAGAATGAAAATCCCCACAGGCTGCTTTGCTATGGAGTTTTGCAAAATTTGCTTTCAGATATAGTTTTCCAACTGGATTTTCCTCTCTGCTGTTAACACCAGGTGCTGAGATGTCTCTCTCTAGAGAAAGGACCTTAAAAACCTGGGACCTGTGTTCTTAATCTCTGCATTCAAAAGTTAAGTTTGAGAGCTCTCAAATGTCACAGAGCAGCAGCTTGCTCAGTTTTTGAGGCCCTCTTCAATGCAAAACTACTTGTCTTTCCTGTAAAACAATGCTGAAATTTGCAGAAGGGAACAAACAGGCACTGAAATCATCAGATAGGTGTGAGAAATCTTAGGAAGCTTCTTCGTGCTCACAACAGAATGCAAAATTCCTACATTACATACACCAATAACCTGGCATGGTAAGTCAGTCCAAATGCATGAAACTTTTGGTTTATTCCAATAAGGTTTTAGTGCAACTACATTCATCACAGTATCTCAGTATCTTTCTGAGATATAACTGATGCAACTATAAATTTTCACAGTTTATACTCTCTCTCGTATCTGGGAAGAGAACTCTATGTGCAGCCAGATATTTTTAGTTCCCTTATTTGAACATATATGCTGGTTTGTATCTGTTACAGAAGAAAGATCAAGCAAGTGCACTTGGCAGCTGGTCTGGAAAGTGATAAGACCATAACAGTCTTTAATGGAAATTCATTTCAGTCCTACACTACACTAGGAAATAAAATTTTCAGCGCATATTGACTTGAAGGTTAGTTCTTCTTGATTACTTAGAATGCTTCTGTTTCTGAAGAGGGCAGTTTTATCTAGAAGTTTTAAACTGCTTTAAGTTCACAACACTTTACATCTTGAAAATAAGGCCAAAGCTGTGAATATAATGTTCCTTCAAGATCTAAGTAGAGACATCAAAAAATTTGTAAAAAGACTGAAATTTAGACACAAAGTGGTTTGCATGCCTCAAGAACTGTGTTCTTTAATTCTGGAAGAAAGCTGGAGATGTGAGACAAGAGAAGTAGCATTGCACATTATGTGCAGCACCCAAGCCACCAGTCCACATTCTCAAACCTTTTAACCCATTATCAGGCAGAGTACTATAAATGAAGAATTATTCCTCACAGGACTCTTCATAGAGGAGACGTGGTGGTGTCAAACTGTGTCAGTATATACTGAATATGCTTCTTTAAGAAACTCTTGAAGCATTTGACTGTATTGATCTCCTGTCAGAGAGAAGAATGACACTTCTTGCCCATGAGAATGTCACACTGTCACCAAGAACGAGAGGAGACATCCACTCACCACCCATCAGTGAGTCCCTCACTGTGCTGCTTGTGCTGCTCTCCAAGGCACGCTCTACCACAAAGCTGACTTTTAAAAAGGTCTACATAAAAATTTACATAAATTAGATCAACTTCCAATTGATTTCTGGTATACTATGAGCTCTTCCAGTAATGTCAAATGAATGATATTTGGCTGGAACCAAAATACCTGGAGAAAAACAGAGTTTTGCAGTATTGCATCCAGAAGGAAAAACAGACATCTTCCAAGTAAAACTCACTGTGCTACTTTTAGTTGTCAGTAGTCCAGGTTGTTCATAACTCTTCCACTGGCCAATTACTCCAAAATACCACTCAAAGGGTGTTCATCAGGAGATCTGCAGGAATCACTGTGCAAAAATGCTGCTCTTGAAATCTGCTTTCATAGCTGAGGAACCTCAGTATTTCATGTTCTCCTTACTTTTGGAGCATCACAATACTTGCTGTGCTATCTTCTTTCACTACAATGTCCTCACTTCCTCGTCAAGTAACTCCTAAACTCTGCATGTTATTGCTCATTCCTCCTTGATCCTTCATAGCTGTTAGCTACACTGGGAGGAGAAGAAAGCTCCTACACCCAGCAGAGCACCTGGATTATCCCTCAGTTACATAAGGACTGAATTAAACTTGGGCTTTCCTTTTAAATATGGGAGCCTGTATGGAAATGACTCAGTACTGGTTACCAGTTGCCTCTCAGCCTTTCCTTCCATAGCATTAGCAGCTCCACCAAAATACTTGCAACTGTTTCAAATCTTAATATTACATCATAAATAGCCAGATGATATTGTCCTGTCTTCAGCAAACAAAACCAAAAAATCCACTTTTCTAAATAGCAAATTGAAAATAAACTTCAGAAGAGGCAATCCTGATGTTCCTTATAAAACAAACACTAAGAGATGCTTGTCTTACTAGGAAACAAACTATTTTCTTCATGGTCTGAAGAGAGGTTGCAGCAACTTTACTAAACTAAATCTGGAGTACGTTTAGAACTTCAGCAATGCCAAAAAAATCCTGTAAGAGATGCCCTGACTCCAAAAGTGAGGCAACAAAAAAAGTCTTTGTTTTCAAAAAACCTCTTAAAACAAGTAGACTTAAAGCAGAAGCAAACAGTGGTCTACAACATGACCATAGTATTTTCATATGTAAAGAACCAAGAACGCAGACTACACCTTAATGGTCTCATTACCAATACCATGAATTCTGTGTTTTAATTTATTGTACATAAATGAGTTTTAAACCAGGTAAAATACAGCAGTTAAGGAATCTGCACATATGGAAAAACATGGAAACCATGGCCCTAAAAATGTTCACCTTGATTTGGCTGCTGGTATTATTTCTTCAGAAGTCGTTCAAAGACTGCCCCCAAAATTTAGAGACCCTGCAACCTTTTCTTGAGTGTTCAAACAACAGCTCTCCCTATACATAATTAGATTTGGAAACATAAAAGTCTTTTGCTTGAATAAATAACATCAGAAGTTCAAGACTCCAAGATGAGTATATCTGCAATTATATTACAGTTCAAAAGCAAAATTGTTCCCTGAAAAATCAAGTCTTAAAATAGACCAAAGTACAACATGTGCTTTTGTTTTATCTGAGTGTTGCATATCTGGACTGAGATTGTTAGCTTTTCTGTGTCAAGATCTAGATGAAAATTATCTGTACAAAGGGAGTAAAATGTCAAATTCTGAATATCTGACAATTCTACAACAGATGGCCTTAAATATTAGTGATTCAGTTGTTGCTGGCATTGGGTCAGTTCTTTACTTGTTAATTAAGGACCTTAATTTTGAACTATTATTTTGCTGTAAAATGCCCATCAGGCAAAAAAAATTAGAAAATGCATGACTAAAGATTTTAGAAAGCTTGCTCTCTCTTGCTTGTGCAAGAATTTCCATTCTGGCTGATTAATAAAATTCCAGGTTGGGAAAAAACCTCCACTCCCAGCTGTTTTAATAAGAACCAGATCTTGCCTGTGGTAAATACTGGCAGTATGCAGCTGCAGAAATGCTGAACCCTACCCATTTCACCTCATGTGAGGATGATATTTTATAGTTTAAGATGCTCAGATAGCAAATATTCAGCCTCTTCTTCCAGAGGGCACAGTCTGGGTTTGGAAAGCAACTCACAGGAGGGGTGACACGAGGCAGTTACTTCTGCTCTGCAAAGATTATCCAGAGTCAGTCCTCCTCCACAACCAACTGGAGCTTGTCAGTTCACTCATCATTTTTATCACAAAGCTGAGTTTGTCCTTCTCCTTCAGACAGGACCTGCCTCTCCCTGTGTGTCACTACTGAATCTCCCTATCTCCTCTTCCCTCTTGCAGCTGAAAACAGAGCATTTAATCCTGTCTAAGCCCACCATAGGTTACCCCAAGATGCCCAGGGCAGCTTTAGCCCCAGAGAAATGTCCCTGTCACTCTCCCAAATCCTGCCTTGGGAATGGTCCCAGCAAAGAGGTGAAGGATTGCCATGCCACACCACTTCTTACATGGGTTACACACAAACAGATTCTTGCACTGGAAACAGCTAAAGAAAAGTTAAATGCCCAAAAGAAACTAAATTCAGTAGTGTATTTGCTCATTAAGTCCAGGATCATCCTAAATTATATCGAAGTTATCCCACAACTAAGGAAAACCAAATAGCAAGTAATAGCTACAGAACAACAATGATAACAACCCCTGTCCTTGGTATTTTCTTTCCATTGGCATGTCCTCCGTGGGGAAATACATTCCCCTAAGGCAGCCTATGTTCACATTGGTGACGAGACCCTCAGCAGCAGTTACACCGGGAGCAACTCCCCAAACAGCTTGAAACTACAGCTTCTTCCCTCCTGAAGCATCAGTTTCTTATCTGATGCTTTGAAATCTATATGCAGGAACACAGAAGGGTTGGCAATTACACAGTTGGGTATTTATAAACTCTAAAAATAATACCATATGTTAGAAAGCAAAGACGATATACCACTAAATAAACTTCCACTTTCCATTAGATACACATTCCCTAACAAAAATACAATTAGGCAGTAATCAACCTTGACAATATATATTTAAATGTAGGATAAAGCTATTTTTTTAATAGAAAGAAATGAAATTTTACACAAGATGCAAAGATGCATCTGAAGGAGATGGAAATATTAAGTTTAGAAATCTAACTTTCATAATTTCTTTACAACTACCCAAACACTTCTCCAAAATACTGTGGAGCATCGATTTGCTTTTAAATATTAGAGATAGCTTTGACTTCTGTATAAGGCAGACATAGCAACTTAAGACCTTTTAGACTAAGCCTGACAAGTATTTCACTTCATTTAGAAGTTACACTTAAAAAAAATGTTTTATTTAAACTGTCAGTAAGTACAACAACCAAATTTTTAGAATGTGCCCTTTTGAAATAAATCCTTCTTGACACATTTCATTTTGGTTCCTATCCATGTAGAAGCAGTAATCTAAAGTTTAACATAAGCTATTGATGCAATTCTGGAAGTTCCATGGGTCAGACTTGGCAGTGGATGAAATTGCTGTTTCTTTGCTTTTTGTTGGATGTTGGATGGCCATTTCTACCGGGCTCTGCTTGCCCCACAGGGCACAGCACAAACACAACAGCTTCAGAAAGCAGCAAAGCATCTGCCACTGTTCCCAAAGTGAATCACTTGACCCATTCCAGTGCTTAATTCTCTATTGCTTAATAAAAGTATCAAATCTGACAACATTGAAATAAACAACAGGAAATTAAGAATCATTTCAACATCCTCTAAACCTGAGAACAAATGGGGGCCTATAGACTGAGTGAGCAATTTTTGATCACAAGGGGTGGGATACTTTTTACTGCATATCCCAAGGACTGAAAGAACAATGCCATAAATTAATAATAGTGAGTCTATAAAGGTTGAATTGATCCTGACATCTTGGATATTATTACTGTAAATGACAGATTAATGGACAAAGGCACAAGATCCCAAAAGTCGCCCTAGATATTTAATTACTAGGAAGTAACCAATAATCATATTAATTAGCACAGTTAAAAATCCCATTGAGCAGTAAATGATTTCAAAGGAAATTTTGGCTATAACAATGACAAGTTAAGTAATAACTTAGGCCGATGCCAGCACAGAATAAATGATTTAATGATCCCCATAGAAAGTTTTATTTTACTGAGATCAATATCTGACCCCTATTATACACTAAAAGCCATCCCTAAAACCAATTATAAGAACTATTGTTGGTACTCTCAATTACAAAGAAATTTCTTTCTCGATTGTCGTTCCATCAAAATTAAATACATAATATGGAACTCAATGCATCTTTTTGGCATCTCAAGAGCAATGAAAACTCTTGATATTTAAACATTTTATTAAAAAAAAATAACTGTAAGTCTTCAGTGCTCAACTTCCTGGACTATAAAAAAAAAATCAAAGCATTTCACACCAGTATGTCTTTCTAAATAAAACACTCTCATCTCTAAGTGAATCACAGAATGGTTTTGGTTGGAAAGGAATTTAAAGATCATCTTTAAACCAGGGCATGGGCAGGGACACTTTCCACTAGACCAGGTCACTCAAAGCTCTGTCCAGCCTGGCCATGAACACTCCCAGGGATGGGGCAGCCACAGCTTCTCTGGGCAACCTGGTCCAGTGCCTCAACCCCTCACAGAACAGAATTTCTTCCTAATATCTCACCTAAATCTCCCCTTTCAGTTTGAGCCCATTACTCCTTAACCTATCACTACAGTTCCTGATCAATGAACATCAACAGCAAAACTGATTTAACACTGCACGTGAAAACTGATTAAAAAATACTGTGAACTTCAGATTTTACATTATTAAAGGTGTATTTTTAAAACATAATTCCTTTCAAACTTGACTTGCATCAAATGTAACAAATACTCCATGCAAAATAAAGGGGTTTGTGATGAAGTGAACCTTTTTAAACTAAAGGTTATATAGTTTCCTTAATGAAAAAAAGGAAAAAATTCTTCCCTGAAAGGGTGGTCAGGCACTGGAAAGACTTCCCAGGGAAGTGATGGAATCACCATCCCTGGAAGTGTTCAAAAAGCACATGGATGTGGGAATGTGGTTTAGTGGAGAACACAGATGTACTGTGTTAATGCCTGGACTTGATGATCTTAGGGGTCTTTTCCAACCTTAATGATTCTATGATTTTTAGAGGTAATACTCTTTATATATAGAAAATTTATATGCTCTATAAATTCTACTTGGCAATAAAATTGGATATAATGCATGTAATAAAGGTAATATATATAAAGTGAAAAAGGTTAATATTAATTGGATTATAAAATATTTGTATTCCAATTTTGCACACTTTGCTCAGATCTTGTTTATGAATGACACCAGGCAGCATTAAGGATAATTGTCACATATCAATCAAACATCACACAAAAAGGCAGTTAAACTGACAAAATATGACCTGTGTGATGTAATACTCAATTAAAAACCAAGAATTAATGGAAATAAGATTCTTGACTAATTTGACTTAGCTTATGTTTACTATGATCTAAAAGCAAGCTGAAGATATTTATTAGTCATCAGTTGTTATTGTGTTAGTCTAAAATAGCCTCATTTTATATATATGTACATAAAGAGTCTAAATCTTCAAATATCTTAATGAAAAATTTCCTACTGGGTTTAGTCAATAGGCACTTCTAAAAAAACTTACTATTTAAATCCAGAGTCATTCTAACTTTGATGTAAGACCAGATGACTCATATGTTCATATTCAAATATATTTGTGTTTCTGGAGTTATATATTTGCTACTCACAAGAGACAGGACAGAAAAAAAAGTATCTAAAGACAAAAGCAAAGAACAAATACCTGCTTTTCATGTGCATATTCAATATGTACTACTTACAGTATTGGTTTCCTTCAGTGAGCAATTCCCTTAAAAGCTTAATTTTTTCAACCAAGTTTGTTTTCAGGAACAGACATAGAGCTTCCAGAAATCATTTGAGGAAAAACTACTAATCTCTTTGTTACTAGAAGGTGCAGTTATAAACTAGACATTAACTTGCAAATACACTGGACAAACATCATGGAAATAAGTGAACATTTAAGGCAGCACATTCCTTAACAGAAAGACTTAAATAATGAATACAGAAGTAATGGGAAAGTTCTCCAGTTCCATTGCAAAATTGAAATTTAAACCAAAGGCAAACTTATAATGAATTTCAGAAAAAGACTTTCCTACAGCAAGGTCATTAATTGCTTTCAAGTTTTTTAAATGGACCAAAGAATAAAGCATAACTGTAACTGTAAAAATCCTGTGTTATCAAAAGAAATGTGCAGCAATTCATCTAGACAGTTCTCACTCTAATGCCACTTTATGATTATCGAGGTTAAAAAATGGGATCATGAAATAAAGAAGATTAATTTCTCAGAAGTTTTTACAGCTGAAAGTGGACGACTATAGATTAACTACAAAGACAAGAAATCTAGACCCTACAAGGATGAGAAATTTAGACCATCTGTATTACATCAAATATTACTTTGTGCATTATTCTTGGCTTTTCATCAAACTCTGACCCTTAAAAAAAACCTTTTCGTTTAAAGCTTTAAAGACTACAGCTGTTCTTATTACTGGTTTTGAAAATCACTACTCAAAACCTTTAAAATGGGACCTATCTGAAAGACTCAGCAAAAGTGATATTTATGAAAAACAGCTTATAACTAAAGTAAACTTTCAACATTCTGTAGATGAAAATAGCAAGAACAAACAGTCAGGATAAACAAAACTGGCTTTAAAAACTTCAGGAAGAAACTATGAAATATGGAAAAACAATTTAATGATTATATACTGGTTATTAGTGAATATTGAAATATAAGGCACAGAAGGCTTTTCTCCTCTGAAAATAAAAAGAAGGATCTATATACTGGATTTGAATTTATTATACCTACTGCTTACTCTGAAAGTTAAATTAGAATAAACCATTCACAATTCCAAAATACTTGGAATAACCAGTTATGAAATAGCAATAAGAAAATGTTGGCATTCATTTAATTCATCTGTTCCAACCCTTTTACTGAAGTAGTAGAACAAAGTTATACAAAGGTCTATGTTCTAAAAACAGCAATAAAGAAAATGCACTGTATAGATTCTAAGTGAGTACATGTATCAGAAAATAGAAAGGATTTTCTATAGCTACAAACCAGCAGCCTCCCCTCCTCCACACATTTTATGCTTTAATTCTCCAACATATAATGACAAATGTACAGGAGAACATCGCTCATGGTTTTAAGACCTAAAATAAGCTTGGCAATCAATGTATCTGGAGCAGTTTTGTGACAGTCCTTACAATAAAAATTACAGCAAACAATCAGAAGCAGAGCAGCTCTATTGCTCTGAGGCTGCACCTGAGATAACCAGGGAGGAGCTGTAAGAATTAATCAGCAGACAAGGATAAGGTAAAATGCCTCAAACCTGAACTGCGTTCAGTCCCACAAAACAGAACCAAGTTTTTAACTGTTCAACAATTGCCCATTTCTTGCTGCAGGGAAGCCCAAAGGTCTCCTGGCCAACCAGAGGCTGCAGGACCCCTCTGTACATTCCAGATTAATGTCACTTCATACCACCCACACTGGATTAGGCAACACCTAGAAATACACCCTCAGCATGCTGGCAAACACAGGGAAAGCTCAGGAAAGCCATCCAAGCAATTTGCTTTTATGTCATACAATAACCTGTGGAGTTTTGTAGACCCAAAGTGAACCATTACTTCAGATCAAATTTGTCATCCCAAGAGGCACAGACTGCTTTTGGAATTCTTCATTTCTGGCATTAGGACAACATCGATTTGATCTTCAAATCTCCAGTACATTTGTACAGCCCCAAATACAATCTATCTGAAGTTCTTTAGGCTAATCCTCTGGGAATGTCCCAATGAAATTCAGAAATCTACTGTCATAGAATCACAGAAGGTTTGGATTTTAAAACCATGTTATTCCAACCCTCCTGCCATGGGCAGGGACACGTTCCACCAGAGCAGGGAGTTCAGAGCTCTGTCCAACCTGACCTTGAGCACTGCCAGGGATGGGGCAGCCACAGCTTCTCTGGGCAACCTGGGCCAGTACCTGACCACCTTCTAGGGGAAAAACCTTTCTAACATCCAACCAAGTTTGGAATCCAAAATTCTAACTCAAAAGATCAGGTATTCCCACCTACGGGGAAAAAAAAAAAAGAAGAGAGAGATGAAAAAATAAAAAGTAAAACCCACAAAGCTTAAATTACTTGCACTACTTCTAGTTTTCAGGACTAAAATCTACATGAAACCTCACATAGTAAAATCTCAGAGGAAGCAACTTTACTCCTTTATGAAAAATCAGGATTCAGAGCACCTCCCCTCCTTCTCCCACCAGCAATGAGGCAGACTTGCACTCCAGAAGTGTTTGACAGAGCGGATTTTCAGCTGATCTCACATTTATTACACAAGCTTAAAGTGGAGCACTGTATCTAAAAAATGAGATTCAAGTGATTCTGCCTGTATGCTTCTGATTCAGAATGATTTACAGTCAATTTACTGTCCAACTGTTTTAAAGTTTTTAGTCTGAAGAGGAAATCAGAGGGGAAAACGGACTCAAAAAAGACAAGAGTACAGGCACTCCCCAGCTTCACATCATCCAGCAAAAAGAGCTCTGAAGAATGTGACAGCAAGTTCTGCTCTGATCTGTGACTCCTTGATGTCTTCTCCTACAGCACTTACTTCAGTTTCAAGCAACAAGCTGAAGAGAGCTTTTTCCCAGTCCTTGAGTCCAACACTAACATCCTTAAGTTCCTTTATCAAGACCTAAGACCTCAAATATACAATAAAAAAATTAACATTTTATCAGTATCTACCAGGACTGAACAGAGTAAAGTCAAACCTTAAGCTTTTACTCCTTTCCTTTAAATAGATCTACACAAGAGCAAAGACATTTTATTTATATAGTTATCCCTGGAGAGAGAGTTCAACTTATTTTTTTAAAGATAGTGAAACTTTGAACTTCAGATGCTACAAAAGAGGTATTAGAAACCCTTAAAGAAACATTTATGTTCCAATATTAGTGTGATAATACACTGTAAACAAGGGAAACTGAACCTGCAAGGCATGAAAAACTCTGGAGATCACCAATTTTAAATCTCAGTGTGATTATCCTGCAATAATTAGAACTTTGCTCCCTCACAGCATAAATTCTCAGTGAAAAAAAAAAAGTGAGTAACGCAGTAAAAAAAAGGCCCTTACAGTTCGATATTGATTCTCTTAGAGTTGTTCCAAAGGACAGTGTTTCTTCTTGAAGACAAAATATAGACTGTCTTCTCTTCTAGTGACAGCCACACTAACTCAGCTGTCTTCTACTGAAAAATGTCTCAGATTTGTGTCTGCTAGAGCAGGGTTTTTTCCCCAGAAAAGACCTCAGAAATGTATTTGTAATATTTTCAGTGATTTTTTCCTTCCTTTCAGAAGAAAAGTTAGCCACATTTCATTTTTACCTTTTTTTATATCTTCCTTTCCCTCAGTCCCGTTCTCAGCTACAAACAATTGAAAGCATCAGTTGTAACTGTGAAACACTAAAATGGAATTTTCTTCATTACTTCCCATTATGAACTACAGTGTAATAACACTGAATATTGCTCACAACTGCACTGCACTCCAAAAATGCCTGCAGTACTTCCTTTTTGGCATAGTAAACTGCACCTCTACATTAACAGATTTGTTTTTC
This sequence comes from Climacteris rufus, assembly GCA_013398175.1. Lineage (NCBI taxonomy): Eukaryota > Metazoa > Chordata > Aves > Passeriformes > Climacteridae > Climacteris > Climacteris rufus. Next base: position 30,461 of record VZRZ01008155.1, on the reverse strand, counting down.
TTAATTAAAAAAAAAATCCCAGCTATAACAGTTACTGATTCAAGCATTTCTAGCACATTTATTGTGTCATCCTTGTCTAAATATAATTTATATTTGGTGTGTGCTGCAAGAAAAGAAGACATTGCAAGGCTGTTCTCAAACTAGCAAAGGCCTTTAAGAGCAATGTTTAACTTCTGTGACTTGTTCAATCAACTCCAATTAAATCACTTGCTAAGAATGGATTACTCCCATGAGGACACACTGCAGATATTAAGTCATTACACTTTTCAGGCAAAGTGAGATATTAATGTATTTAGAAAATTTATAGAACAGTGCAGTTAGTAAAAACTGATTACAGCTCTACATCATTGATAAAAACCTTAATGGATTAATAGCATCCATTTCAGATAAACACAATTTTTGATGGATGAGCACAAAAAATTCAATTCTGGCGACATGTAGTTGTGTATATGCACCTAATAAGCCACTACCAAGTTGAAGTAAAAGGTAATTTAATCCACATATTTCTTTTCTAGGCATCAATTCTTTAAGTGTTTATTAGACTCATTGCAAATATTTTTCTCTCTCATAGTTAGAACACACAAAATCGTTAAATTCAAAAGAAAAAAAAAACCACCAGAGATGTCTCAGTTACCCTTTGCATCCAGAAATTCCATCCAAGATGACTTTAGACTTGTTCTTATTGTACCACTCGGACACATGAAAGACCTGTTAAGTCATCTTAATAGAGAACTTGTCCCTGGGGTGTCTTCTGCAAGTGATACATTTCATTGACTCTGATAGTAAAAGGGTCATAAGCAGAAGCAACAAATATGCAATGTAGCACTGAATGTACATTCTGGATTTATTAGAGAAAATCGAAAGCATTGCAGCACCAAAACCTAATACACCATTAAATACAGCATAAAACACACTAAATACCTCTATACCTTACCTTTATTATATATTTTACAAATATTTTAAGGCACAGTACATTAAGCTATTTTACTCTCAGCATGGAGCTCTGGAGGTGATACATGAGAGCTCCATTTTATTTCTCCTCTTCAAAATGCTCTTATTTATATTTCATATGCAGTTTGTCACAACCTAATTTAAATAGCTGTTAAATAACTGATAATCTGGTCCTAAACCCATTATATGCTTTTACATCTCATCCAAGAAATACAGTACTTAGAACATCTAAGTTGTTTTTCTGTACACATACCTAAAAATATACAGACTTTAAGCCAGCAGTCAGTACACATGACTGGAACATGTAACAGCAAAGTGTAATAACATTTTTAGAAAGCAAGAGATTCAGTGTTCAATATGAAGAGCAAAATGTTGAGAAATGTTGCTTTTTTTGTAAGTTGATAGGATAAACACACCCCTGGAACATTCCGTCCATGGCAGGAGACTAAAAAACAAAATAATGCCAAGTTAGTTGTTCAATGCTGACAGAGTGAATGGGACTTTGCCCAAAAAAACCCTCACATGCCTTAGAAAAATTCTGTCAGAAAACAAACTTAGTACTACTCCTTCTTTGTGAAGAATGCACCTCAATCTTCTAAATAGAGATAAACTCTATTTGTGCAGTAAAACGGGTTGGGCACTCCCACACACACTGATGGACAAAAGAAGTGCAGCCCTGGAAACTCAGTATGAAAGGCGACCAAGAAGTGAAAGTGCAAATCCTCCTAATATGTTAGTGTGAAACCTCTGCAAAGTAAAGGAAGTAAAGAAAGCAAATGAGTAAAAAGAACAAGAACTTTCAATGTATATTCTAACAGTGAGTTTTCCCCTATTCAACAGCTGACAAAAGGCTCAGCATTCACAAATTTCATCTCTAAAGACAAAGAAACAAAACGAACACAAAATTTTATCATGCTGCATCATGACAAGTTCAGATCATACAAACTGAAAAAAAAGGGAAAGCAGCCAACACTGAAGCTGCCACTGGACTGTTGTATCTTTGGGAGCTGTTTTTACTTGTCTTCTCAGAGATATTAGATTGTGACATGACCAAGTGCTGCAGCTTTATTGAGTTTAAAATAGCAGACAAAGATTAATGCAATACAACAGCCTTTATGAACTTACCAGCAGTGTAAGGGCTGGAACTGGAAATTCAAGAGACAAACATAACCACAAGGACAGCCAGGCATCAACTGCTGTATCCAGGAGGCCTTCACATCTTCACATGCACATTTTTTGTTTGGTTTGGGGTGTTTTTTTATCCCACATCTCTTTTGAGCTGAACTTCAGCATTTTGTACAGTTCAAAGAACTGGTCTTAATCAATTAAGTTTATTTTATTTTCCTCTGCTCATTCTGAAGCATAGTAGTAACCATTTCTAGATCCATGACTTACACAAAAACTTTAGATCTTTGCCTGTGATGAATCTTTTTGCTGATAGCACCTATACAAGACAGGTACAAGAGCCAAATTGTGTAGCAAAAGAAAAAAAGCAGAGGCTTAAAAAAATTATTAAAATCAAAATCAGTAAACTTTAAAAGACTTTGAATCAGTGACACATCACCTTCTGTCCTTTAAATCAGAAAAAGTCAGCAAAATAAGATGGATCATGCAAATGCCCCCCAAGTGCCTGCCTATGATGCATCAAAATAAATCTTCCCTGTAACTATGTGGAAAATACCATCCTGATTACTTCTGTTAGCTATTGCTACATTTTATTCTTTAAAAGCATTCATGAACTATTCAAAAAACCCTCACATGGGAAAATGCAGCTGTTTTTCAAAACATTAATACTGGGTTCCTATATATCTAAGTCAATTGATTTGATTCTTTACCAGCTATATAGATAAACACAAAAATAAACTAGTTTGTGAACATTCTGCAGTTCCTCTGAGAGCAGCTGTTACTGTAAACATGTTTCGCTAGAGGCAAATTCTGTTCTTTCTCTTTTCATATAATTCCTGCTTTCCTCTAATTTTCAAGGTTGCTTTTGTAGGAATAAAACAATAGGCAGCCAAGGCAGATAGCACTGTAGTTTAAGTTTCACAAAAATGTTTCCCCACACAGGAATACATATTGTATGCACACCAATCTTCTTCCAGCTCCTGAGAATGCAAAGTTTGAGTTGATTCTTGGGTTTGTTGTGTTTTTTGGTTTTTTTTTTCAGGGAAAGCTTTTACAAACCATCACAAAGTGCACCACTACAGTACTGAAGCCATTCAGTACTAATATGGAGTTTTCTGCATGAGATTTTTAAATTACTATATGAATTCTGCTCATTTCAGTAACACTTCAGTTTGTATAAGCATTCTATTATCAAAACAAAGAAGAAACGTTCTAGTTGATTTCTCTAAATTCCTCTCTACAATAAAGCAAAACACAGTTTCTTTATATTGAAGGGGCAACCGGTGCAAGAAGGAATTTAATATGGCAGAGATATTATATATATGCACACCAATTATTTTAGCATTTACTGATATGACAATCATCTCACACAGAAGCACAAAAACAGATGAAGGAGAAGGTATTTATGCACCATGAACATGGATTCACCACGGACAAACCATGCTTGACCAACCCAAATGCAAAAAGCCATGGGCAGGACAAGGCCCCAGGCTCAGCTGGAAGGGGAGGAAGCAGGAGCTGCACCAAGGGGTGACCCAGGTTGTAAAGTGGCTGCACCACTCAGCCAAAGAGGTCAAACCAGTGGCACATCATAAGCCAAGCAGTTATTAATGTTTGATACCCTTATCAGCAAAGCAGAGGAAGAAACAGAACACATCTACAGCAAATAGAGTGACAATATCAAGCTTGGAAAAGGGAGGATTGATAGAATATAGAGATTCAGCCCCAAGGAACCTTGATAAACCACAGGGCTGGGCCAGCAGAGGGGTGGAAAATTGTACACCTGGGCCAGAGTGAGCCCACAGCTCAGCACAGAGTGGGAACAGAGCCTGCTGGAAGGGCCTGAAGGAGTCAGCTCAGGGAAATCAACCACAGAGCCAAACAGCCCAGCAGCAGAGAGAACAACATGGCACAACCTCACGGGGGCACAGCCTCACGGGGGCACAGCCTCACGGGGGCACAGCCTCATGCAGTCAAGAGCTCTGTTCTGATGGGGAGGCTGGATGAGGTATCCTGCAGAAGAAGTCCTTAAACCCCACAGGTTTGTGATTCTAATCTGCAAGAACCCTTTGCAAGATTTCTTCCATATCTTAAGACATTTTCCTTCAGCAACGTTCTTCGTATTAGCCAAGAGAAGTCTATTTTCACATCCAATTTATCTAGTGTAAGAGATTTTCTCATGCAAGTACAATCCACTTCTGCTAAAACTAAATTTGTTAACTATTTCAAGTCCTGTTATTGAGAAAAATGCCTCCAGATTTCAGCTGTTAAGTAACTGGTATAGTACTATCTCCCTAACTCTAAAGCAATATTGCTGCTGGGTAAAAGGAATGTCTGTGATAGTTGTTACACCCAAGCAAAAAAAAGGAACTGCAAATTTTCCTCACCCTCCCCTAAAGCTCCTGTCTGTGAGAAATGTTCAGCATTAACTGAAAGGTTGACCTTAGACTAATTGATTTATTGGCTCGTGGCACAGCAAAATATCTCAGTCTCTTGAGGACAAACCTTGGCTGCAGGGTTGGGATTTTTTTTTTTAGTTTAGCTGAACATTAGTATGTATCTGTCTGGCAGGAAAGACAAAATTAAGTCTTGGTCACAGTGGACACTATCAATATCACATTTGTGGCATTGGAGCCAACCTTAGGTTCAGGCTTCTTCAGGTGCTCACATTCAGGCAAGGTGTAAGTACCACTGATTCCAAGGTTTGTAATTTTGTGTAACTAGAATTCTAGTCCCAGCCAGAACAGACACTTCCATTATTTCATTGTGTCGGTTTTTCTGATCTGAAAATGCAGACATTTCCTTCCTTATAGCCTCCAGCATGCTGCTGGGAAGTTGGCTTAACTTTTGAATATTTCCTGGGTGCCCCCACTTCTCCCCTACACTGAACACAAATTATTAGACTGCAATCTGAAGATTTCTTTAACATATCCCAATGACAACTACTGCCCCTCACTCAATAGAAAGGAATTATGTTTTCCCAAACCTGTGAAGCCAGACTCCACCAAAATACCTGTGGCATTTTCAAACAAGAACCTCTGAGCTTTCTGCTGTATCTCCCTCACACTTGGGAAAAACATTAACAATACATCAACAAATTCACTCAGGTACAATGGGTTCATAACCTTGCACCAATCTAAACAAACCTTAGAGTACCTCAACTGCCTGAGCAGGCACCCTCAGAGATCAACTACGAAATCAGAGACTCCACAAGGAAAAAGGTACAGAAAGATTTAGCACCATCCACATTTTATGTACAGCTTTATTATATAATGCTTTACTTTCCCTGAAAAACCACATCTCTCACCTACCAGAACTGTTTAGGACAAAACAAGGCTAGAACAGGCCATCTTCCACCCATCTGGTTCCATCTGAGACACAGCACAGGGGGGAATTCAAAGCTGAAAGGGGTGGGACAGAAAGTACGGGAGACTATTCTGTAAGAAAAAAGAGCACCCAGCTGGGACAGACCCCAGGTTATATGCTTTTGATATCATTTTAACATTTTGTAGAGAGCATTCAAGATATAAAAAATAAGCAAATTAGTCAGTTCAACTTCCAAAGCAGGTTATTCAAGATGATTATGGTGTTACAGGTAAGGAGGTAGTGTTCATTTCCCAGCTTCATAGGATACAGACAATTTCTGTAAAGCCAGCATTCCTACTGCCTTATTCTCAGGCTACAGAAATATTTCTCATAAAAGTATCCCACTAAGCCAGTAAACAAATACATGTTGCCACCTGCTAGAAATGGGAAACAACTGTTCACAGCACACTGTACAGAGAGCAGTGCAAATCTGATTGTGCCATGTGTAGAAGCTGTAAACTGCTTGTCTAACTTGGCAAAGAGAATATTAGGGAAACTTCACAAGTCTCTGCACTTGTTTATGATGAGACATTAATTTATATCATTCCTGATTAGATCCATGCAAATACTTTTGATCTATAAATAAGACTCCCTGTTGAAGTACATGAAGCTAATTCAAAACAAGACATTCTTTTGCTGGAATGTCAGCAGCTGTGCAGAAAATAATTGGGATTGCTAGTCAAGGACTGCTATTTCAAAGTATTCCCCATGAAAACACGTTTTTTGTTGTTCTACTCTACAATTCATTATTGTATTTCTATTTACAGTATGATATTGTAACTCCTTGATGTCATTAGAGAAGAGTTGAAGGTAGAGAACCTTGTTTCTCTTGGCAGGTGAGCCCACCAGTGTCCCAGCCTCCCCCAAATGATCTCTCTTATCACAGCAAGGATCAGAGCACAAAGCAATACAGTTTAAATGCACAGAATACTATTATAGAATAATCATCACACAACTATAAAGAGCTGGAAAAAACAAACTCTTAAATGTGCCCTATAGTGATCCTGAAAGAGATCTTACTACTTTCTCTTGCATCAGATCTTTGGATGTACTTTATACCTAGTTTATAATCTCACATTAATTTTCATTCCATTCCTGAAACTCAGCCATCTGTTATGCCTGAATTGCTGTATCAGTCTCTCTGTTATGCTTTCCAGCAACATAAATTTCCTACTTTGTCAAGTCTCAAACATGAATTACCATTTCTCCAGTGAATAAAGTAAAAATTAAACTCTCAGCATGATCAAACATGCTCCCAGTGTCCAGATATGTGGGTTCTGAAAACACAGATTTGTCTTCAGAAGACTTTTGAAAAAACAGCATTGAGAATGAGCGTTTGCTTTGCCTGCCTGTAATCCTCTCTTTATTGCTATGTCCCTTGGTAGTCTCCACTTACTAGAAAAAGTCAAGAGCTGAAATTAATTTTTCTTTAGACTTCTTGTTTGCAATAGGAAAGGTGTTTAATCAATTCTAAGTAGGAAGTTACAACTGTTATTGATAGACTTACAGTTGGTCAAAAATATTCTAGGCAGTTTAGTCCCTAAAAAAGTGATTTAGAGTTACTTTTCAAAGCAGCAGCTGGATTGGTTCCTGGTAACATCTTGTCCAGAGAACATTCAGAAGCTGGCAAAACATCTGGTTAGCAACAATAGCTCTGATTATCTCTGACTTTGAAATGACTGGAATCCAAGGCCTGACACTTGCCCATCAGCCAGGTCAGGAGATGAACACCCCAGGCAGTTGTTGCAGCCATGAGCTTTGCTCACCCCAAACAGAAGAGAGGCAGAAAGTCTGGGTTTAAAAGCATGAGAATCAAAATTACAGTGAGGGAACAGGAAATGGGGGCTAAAAGAATGAGAGCAAGCACAACATTTGATTGTGGTTTTACTCTCTCTCCTACTTAGTTTCACAATTTTGTCATCAACTACAAAATCCTGCAAAAACTTCTGAAACTGATTTTTGGTAAGCAACCAAGAGACAGATCCCTGCTAATGACACTTCTAGTTAAAATCACTTTACCACTTGTGATAGAAAAATATTTAGTTATTTTAGTTCTAGTTTTATATTGGTTAGTTTTCTCAATATTCTCATATTTAGTACCTATGTATCAGGGAAATAACTGATTAAGGTGTTTAAAGAATCAAAGTAGACTTAATGTTCAACCAAAGAACCAGCGCTATTTTGCATAACTTATATTAAAATGAATGTTAAACTTATTGATTAGTAAAAAACCATGGTTAATACATCCATCCCAAATTCACTTTTTAAGGCTTGTTCTTAGTGTCTTATCAATTACATTTTAGTGCACAGAAAACTTAATTGACACAATTAGATTAAATGAACATGATTAAGGGTGCAAAATCAGGCATGTCAAAGTTAGGAAACACTAAAATTAGAAAGTAACATGCTCTGCATTTTTCTAAATAGGAAGAAACCTTATGAGAGAAATCCCACCTTATTCCTCAAGAATTTATTAATTGTACACTACTCAAATCCTGCTCCCAAAAAGGTAAATCCTAATGTGCTTTTCTGTGGCACTTTCAACTGTAATACCTGAATACTCATATATTCATTTATTTTCATAGAATGTGTATTGTGAAGGAGGCAGATTTTCCAAACTGCAAAATACTGAAACTGAGGCACGAGAAGGTTAAGGTCAAGGGCATTAAATCACTTGAATAGCCAATATAAGACTGTTAGACCTGACTTCTCAAAGGGCATGATACTGAGCAGTGATTCATCCAGCCAAATATTCAAGCCCTGGGTTAAAGCACAGCACACCATCCCAAAGGTGTGGCCAGCCTCAGCTCCCAAGCTGACCCAGTAGCTCCCTGCTGCTAAAAGAAGGCAACGTTCAAATGTCTTCCTCCAGTTCTCTCAGACAAGAGATTTCACCCTTCACCTGTACAGCTTGGTATTGGACTGTTCAGCAAGTCAATATATCCCAAAGAACAAAAATAACACAAAGATAACCACAAAAATTATTGACTTTCCTGACTTAGTGAGGTAAACTAGTCTGGCAAGCAGAAGATTTGATGTAAAGGAAGAAAAGTGACAACTCCAGGACGAGGAGTGGAATTTCTGCTCTTGGAGGCAATTGTGCTGGATCAGGTCACACACCATGCCCAGCTGAATGACTGCCTTGTTTGCAATCCAGACTGGCTCAAGAACAGACTGCCAAAGCTGGCAACTACCCCAGAAAATAACAGCCATCACAAACCTTCCTAGCAGTGGAAGAACAGAAGAAACATCCCTCCCCAGGAAACAGATTTTTTGATTTTAACTGATAGCCACTATTGCTGCATTCCTAAGGAACAAATCTATCCAGGAAGAGCACCTACTTCTTGAAAACCACACACATTCCTGTTTTTGCAACACAAGGTAAAAGAGCTCTTAAGCAATAACTTCTCTTACCACAGTTTTGCACTGACCCATCTACACACCAGAGTGCTGGGCTCCCACAAACAGGCTGCACAGAAAGCAAAACAAACAAGAAATGACACCTCCAGCACACTGAGTAAAGCAGAAATCCTGCTGACAACAGAATATATAGATAAATAATAAAAGATGTCATCATAGTGAACAGCATATCCATTTAGCAAATTCTGAGGGTTTCACCCTGGAAACCTCATAACTTATTTTAGTATGCACTAAGCATTCACCGAGCCCTCCAGCACCCTTCTTTAAATGGAAGGAATAAAAATTCTGTCACATGGAATATTACTGATAATGAAAAGTTTCATGTTTGCCATAGTGGCTCTGCCACATGGACAGTGACAATGATGGACAGAGACTACAAAACAAACAGATATAAATTGTCTCTGGGCAACCAGACCAGGCCTTAGGGCTTCCCTCCATAAATACTCCCAGCTATGCTGATGCAACTGTTCACAGGAATGCACAGTGCAACACAATGCTGATGTGTTTGTGTGTTTTTAATCAAAGAGAAAACAAACAATCAAAAGACCACAAGAATCCCAACCACCTTTTAAGCACAGCTTACATCATTAGTAAAGTTGATACAACAGCCAAAAGGAATCAGAGCTCAGCAGAGGATAAGGGAGGAGGGAACACCAATCTGTATTTTCCAGAACAGTGTTTCATTTCCCCTGCTCTCCATTCAACACGTGACCTTCTCGCTGGGAATGGGAAGGGTTAAGGAACTGAATAATTCAATAGTCCAATTATTTTCATTTTCAACTCCTCTGTTCTTATTTTGACAGCAATGTCATTTTAATGGACTACAGGTTCATGGCCACAACCTCTGTAACTGACTTTTTGAGGTTTCTATTTGAATGCAGTGATTTTTTTCAGGTTTGAAGAAAACACTGGGGGCAAATTCCAATAAACTAATAACCAGATACAATTCCAAGTGCAAGCTTCCCAAATTTCCAACAAGCATTGGAAAGTATGAACAACTGTCCTCCTTTTTCAAATATTCCTCAGTTGCAGACACACTTCATTCTCCTTACCCTCTTCTGAAATAGGAAAAAAACTTTCTCCATGGAATTCTTGAAAATATTGTAGAGATATTTCTAACTCTACATGCAATTTTATTTTAATGCCGATTTTTAAGCTGCCTTTATTTTTCATCTTTCCTTTACTTTTTTATGTGCAACATCCCACACTAGTACAAAATTAACACTTGGCTAATACATTTGATGGATTTGTTAGTCACATACTTCATGTGCCAACAATATTAGAGTGACATTAATGAGAAAATTGCAAAGCTTCTTTTTAAATCAAATTGAGCCTTTTTTCATTTACTTGTTTTTTAATAGCAAAAATCCCTGACTGAGCTATATTACAAACAAAAGATGTTTGTTTGAAATACTGGAAAGAATTCTATTCTGCTGTTTCCATCTCTTTGTTCCACCTTAGTTATGGCAAATCAGATCAGCTCCTATGCTCATGCAATAAACAGTATTCAAGTCTGTATAATTTTTGGCAGCTTGTTGTCACTTTACTGGCTGTAATTAAAATAACAAGCAATCAAATAGTAACTTAAGTATTGCAAATACTGAAACACACGACTTGTTAGCCAGCTTTTACAGACATAAACATCCAAGTGCTTTTCATATACTTTAGGTACTTCCAGAAAGCAGCAAATGTGTCACAAAGTCCCACAAATTGGTTTATTTAACTTCTCCATCCTGGTTGTGCTGAGCTGACTCTGACCAGCTCTCCCACCATCCCCAGTGAAAGATCAAAAGATCAGAGATTCTACAATTCCATTTCTCATTTTCAAGCACTTGGGATTTATTTTCTAAATTCCTTTTTAGCAAAAAAACCCATATAATTCTCATATAAAAGTGACACCATTCTAAATATTTCAAGGTGAGAGAAAATTTCAAAACAAATGAAAGCATTTTGCTAGATTTCTCCTTTCCCCTCCTCTTTAAAAACATCTAATTTTTAAGGTTTCCTCTTGTCAAATACTACAAATACTTAGAACTACAAAAAAGTTCTTGTATACTATTTAAAATACTCTTAATTTACTGAAAAAAAACCCACAAAATATATTTATTAAAGTGTATTTTCAAACTTGAACTTAAAGCATTTGGGAATTAGACAAATTTTAACTGCAGAAAGGAAAACTTATTAAACTTTTCTGAGACTCAGCATACTTCGCCCTGTAATTTTCCTTTTTCAGTGCATACACTGAGAATGAAAAACAAGGAATGTAAATTTATCAGTAATGCTAGGAACACGAGATACTCATTAGTTTAAATTACAATATGCAAGAATATTTACAAAACAGTCTGCAAATTCCTTTCCAACTTCTCTAGAATAGAAGTAAAACCATATAAATGATAATTTCAGATGTATTTACTACATACTTATTCTCAGTTAGTTTTTAATACACTAGAGAGGTTCAGCTGCAGCATAAAAAATAACAGAAAAAGCATAGTGAACAACAGAATAATACCACCTACATACTTTGGATAAAGTTAATATCAATTCTTTCTACAGGGGAGATTTTCAAAAATCATTTTGATAGCCCAATATGGGTTTTTTGTGGGTCAAAATTCTTCAAAAGTAGCACGAGAATGTCTGCATGTATTTTTGTTAATTATTTACATGTTTTATTTTCTAACTTATAAATATCACAGATTTACCACTACAGAGCCATTGCCTGGACGTGTTAGAAAGGAAGGTAAAATATGGTGAAGTGGAGTCAATGGGAACTCTATTTTTTAGTAATAAGACCACTCAAGTCAATCTGGAGAATACTCTGTAATAAGTGAGAACAGGACATACCCACCCTCAACAGAATACAAGATTAAGAGCCCAGATTCACTTCTGAACTTGACCAGACTGTGAGGAAAAGCCACATGATTCTAGGGCAAGATACCAGATATTCTACTGATTTATTTTTAAGATTTCTTGGCTAAGTGGTTCCACCTGTTTCAACATCCAGAAACATACCTTCTTCTGCAGAAATTTGAAAGAGGGGCAAAAAAATAAAAAAAAAGTAAGATCTTCATGAAAGAAAGATCTAAGAAGCTTTAGTAGCTTCTGTGGACATAAATCAGTTTTAATTTAGGAACAACCAAACAAATCACAGTCCTTGCTACACCAACATAGCACATTCCAGCAGCCTTGCTTTTGATTTCAGAACCACATGAAGTACTGCCATGTTTCCATGGGCTGCTTCAGCAACACACAGCAGACAGTTCCTAAATCATCCAAAAGGACATGTTCAAGAATTTGACCCTGAGCAAGAGGCAGACAAAAGAACCAGGTTTGAAAGTACAAAAAAAATTTCATTTCTAGGGTAAAGCTTAAGAATTTATCTGTCAATCAGCCATTTAAAACAGTCTGGGAAATAGTCTCCTTAAACCTTTGGATTAATGAACAGTTCAAATTGCACAGTCTAACAACATGCAAGTATTTCCACATCAAAAGTTTGATTTTTTTTTTCCTTAAAATAGCAAGGGAATGCAGTTCCATCCAGACACTTTTAAAGCAAATCAGTTGTAAAAGAAAAAAAGCATTAAGGTCCTTTGAGTACAAATTTGCAGTAGATAAAACCTTAAATTAAAAAATACCGTCATTTGTGGGTGTGTGCTTTAATTAAAAATTCATTTGACCAATTTCATCAGGCTATTTCTCCAGGTGGACCTCTCAAGATCCAGATTAATTAAATCTCACAAAACACTCAGGCCATGAGAATAAAAGTTACTGTTTCTCCAGCATAACTTTGAATTGTCTGGCCAGACACACCATGAGATAACAAACAATAAAGAATTCCATCAGCCCTAAAATTGTAGACAGAATTGTCCTTATGGACAAACACATTAATCATCAAATTTTTGGGCACAGGTTCCAGGTGGAGCAGCAAACACAGCCATTCTCCTCAAGAGGCTCCTTTGGTTCCCTGTGTGTGACTAACACTGTGCTGGGAAGAAATTTGTATTTTCTCATTAAGTCCCTCATCTCTGGAGGGATGGGAGGGGAGAAGGGGGGACTCCAGAAGGGGACTCCATGAAAGGGTGCAAACAATGAGAGTGGAACCTGAGCCAGGCAGCCCAATTCCCACCCACCTGTCCTGGAAATTCAGCATCTAAATCAGTGCAGGGGTGGAAGGAAAAAGCCTGCAAACGCTGAGCTGTCACTGCCCAAGCAGCAATTGCACAATAACACAACAGTAGGCCAAACAGCTCTGCAAATCAAGAAGAAAATTCTTTAAAAACTCTGCTTTCTGAGAAAACAACTTAATTCATGTGGAAGTATGGAACATAATGAACTCCCTAATGCTTTAGCAATATAGTCATGAATAAACCCATGAGGGCTGAATAAGCATTTACACAAATGCACTTAGAGAGTTCATAAAATAGCAGGCCACACCAGATTAAAAAAAAAAAAAACCCCACAGGATGAAAATGTTCCAGAGCTGCATCTTATATCTTTAAAACCAAACTGCAGAATAGGAAAAGCTGGCATGTCCTGAAGAGAGATTTTTTCCAAAAGCCATGAAAACTGAAACACAGATCTCACCAACTCATTGCCTGGAGCTCCCAAACAGCTGCACAGTGATGTCTCTGCATCCACTAGGAAGTATTAAAAAACACTCTAATTACATGGACAGCTTCTAGCTTAAACTGACTGATAGCATGTAGCACTCCCAGCTTCATACTGGAAATGGGTTAAATATGGGAATCATTGCCAACAGTTGACTGCCCCAGAATGCATATGCCAAAAAAACAAAACACCCTGACAGAGTTATATCCCTTCATTAAAAATCACAATTTTAAAAAAAAGTGAGAGGTACTGAAACTTTCCATAGTTGTCCTGTTCTATTCTTAGGTTCATAGAAATATAACTGGGAGAGCTCAAAAGGTCACCTGTCCTGCTCCTTTCCCAAGCCTGGATCATCTACACTTCTCTCATTCCAAACAGAAGTTGTCTAAACTGGAGATTAAGGTCTCAGATAAGAGATTGTGTAGGATTTCCACACAGAGGACCCCAGAGTTTCTGTATCACTATTCTTAAAAAACCAAATATCTGCTGGTTGGATGGTAATGAAGTTCAACCTACCAAACTCTCTCTTGCCTCGATCCAAGTTCAGTATTTCTTGTACTCTCCCACCAGCTCTCTACAAATACTTCTTCCACACCTGAAAGCTGTTACATCCATCCTTTGTAACCTTCTCTTCAGATTAAGCTCTAATTAGTTCTTTTATTTCTCATTCCAAGTCAGGTTTTCCAAGACTTAATTCTACATGACAATCTAATACAATTTAATATAAAATTTAATACAATTTAATAGACTTTTATATCTTGCAATGAAATGCAGAGCAAAATGAAGTATCATGAAACAAAGGATAAAATCTTGAAAGAATCCTAGAACAGCCCCACACCAAACAAACATTTTAAAAAGCCGAATGTGAGAATTCAAAGCTCTCAATATTTTAGCCTCCATATCACCACAGATGAAGTAATACATCCCAATTTTATCAGCAACTTTCACTGATAAAATCATGAACAAACTGACAAACCAGGTGCTTTTTCTCAAACAACTATCAAACTGGCAAATAACCTCTTACTGGATTGCTCACCTTCCCTTTTCCTACAGTATCCATGTTGATGGAAACCAAATACCTATGGACAGCTCTGCCCCCACCTCTACTGCTCCAGTTCCCCAGTACATGACTGGTGTGCAGCTCACACTTCCCTCTCACTGGCTGTATCAATCCATGTCACTTCACAGAAAGGCATTTCTTTAATGACAGATTCATTTTTGTCTCCATATTAAAGATGCTATATTACAAAAACACCTGACCCAAATAAAAGCTGAGAACAGCTGTTGTTTTTTCAGGATAATTCTTCCAGCAATCCATCGTAGAGAAATAGAAAAAGTCACAAAGTTTCTTCAGAGCAAAAGCAAAAAATATTTTTTTTAGATAATTTCCAAACTTTAGGTCTTCAACATTGAAAATCTGGTCTCTAAATAACAGGTCTAATTACTGCCTGTTCTAGCTCAGAAAAGGACTATGTCAGCCAGACCTTTATTAAAAACAACTTGTCATAACACCTCAGCTGATTTCTCACCAACATTCAGCCTTGTATTTTTGAACAGTATCAGACAATTTCAGAATCCAAAGCACACAAGGAAAAAACCAAAAGTAACAAACAAAAAATCCAGTACACAAACTGAAAAGAAATACAAAGGAATCCTACATGCACTGTCTTCATTTTGTCCTAGTAATTGCTTGGCCACACCATGACTTCAAACACCACATTTCTAGATCACCAAGATTATCCCCCACTGATTCCAGTGGAAGTACAAGGAAGAAACAATGTTCAGCTTTAAGAGGAACAAGCCCTTACAGTACCAGTGATATGTTTTAATACCAAACAGATGTTAACAAGGTTTTCTATTGCTTGGCAGGGTTTTGCTGTGCTGTGAGGCTGACTAAGATGTAAGACAGAGGTGGTGGTTATTGCCTTACCTTTCAGATCTACGTCATCTTTGTAGCTCATCGACCATAACCCAAATCCATTAAAGCCATGTGAAAGTATCAAAAAGCTAAAAACACCAGATAAATGTGACTATCACGTTAACCTATGACTAGATCAGCATCAGATACAACAATAGTTTTATATGACAAATTGAATCTTGAGCAATAAAAGCTTCTATGTCATCTTTAAATCACACATTTTCTTTCTGCTGTCTTGAAGTATGGAGATCTATAACTCATAAAAGCAGCAACCACTTCACCCAGGAGACACAAGCCTTGGGATATCAAAGTCTTGTTTTAACACAAACTTCTGGAACATCTGAGCCCCTGAGTTCACTCAGACACTTGAAGCAAAATGTTACATTGCTTAATAATTTGGATATCACAGCATAATTCTTAACCCGACTCTCAGGGAGGCACAGACCCACAATGAAGGTGCCACACTTTTGAAACACAGAGAACTGAAAGTTGACAGCATTCCCCTTTTGGTTTTTCTGCTTTTACATGTGAAGTATATTATAGGGTTAACAAAGATTATAAAGTTCAGTTTTCTTTCTATCGCCTCTCCCCACACATCCTCCCCAATCCCAAAAGAAGAATATTTAAAAAAAAGCTTGGGGCAGCACCAAATTTTTACTTAAAAACCTAATTGTGAGGCACCTGTTCTAACATCTCATATTACACATGCCTGAGTCTAAAATGCTTTATTACATTATTGATCTTATAACATATGCATCTCCAAACAGTCTACATCATGAAGTCTTTCTGTGTTTAGAAAAACAATACCCTGTGAAAGACAATACCTTGAGTTTGGAAAGCAAAAACTAAGCAAATACAAATAGCTTATTTCAAACCTTGCAAAAGGAAATCCCCAGTCAGAGGGAACACTAAAATGGAATCACGCCTACTTTGACAAACAGCAGCCACAAAAACAAGGTGGCAATTTCACACTCCCTCTCGCACTATGATCTAAGTGACCCTATCACACCCTCCCCAGGTAAGGGATTTACAAGGTGTCAAAGAACCATCATTAACAAGGGAAAAGCAATACAAAGAATGAATATGGAAGGCTTCAAGACCGGAGAGGATGTATGTTGCACCACCTCTTGCTATTTGAATGCATAATTGTATTTCCAGGCTCAGTGAATTTTCTGCTCTGCTTGAACAGGTATTAGGTCTTAGCAAGCAATCCATCCCCACACCACATGGAAAGGAGAAGATGAAGACTTTAAATTTGAGAGTTTTAGCTCCAAGAGTAGCTGGTGAAGAGATCCCAGATATTTGCCTAGGTAAGAGGAAGGACCACACAGAACATCAGGCAACTACAGAACTTGCTGGGAACACTTTTTGCCCTGAAGGAGCAGAAAAAGCCACTGCAGCTTCCACTCTGAGCCTCTACAGGGAACAGAGACATTGATTTTCCCCCCATACTGACACAGTGTCCAATCAAAAACTCATTTGTAACTAGGTTTAATAAGGCACTATGACTAGGATGGGCAGATTAATCTCACACAGCATTTTACCACACATTTCTGGAAACAGAAAACCGTCAAGATCCTTTTTTTGGATTGTACCTGAATCTCTGCAAACTCAAACAATGGAAGCTTTTGGCTTTCAGATTCTTCTTGGGTCTGGGTTTTGCAATTGGCACCATGACAAATTCTTTTCCCACACAAGAACCGTAGCAGAAATTCCCCCTGATGTTTATTTAGCATAACCTTCCCAATTACTCCAGAGTCAATGCAGAAGAGGGAAGCCTTCCTCACAAAGTGTGCTTTGGGACATGCAGCTGCCAGTTGCCAGGGATGTTGGTCTTGGGCAATGCAAACCACTTTGGGTTGAATGTCATGTTATTTATTTTGGTATCATAACTAAAGAGCAACAGGATATTTGTTTATTTTGCTGACAAGCTGCACTTAAGCTGCACAAGCTTAAGAGATGCATTTGACAAGAAAATATTGCTGGAAACCAGCTTCTTTGATACATCACTGATTTGTTAAGACCTCATATAGGACTCATTTTGTACATACACCAGTTCCATTTCTCATAATGGTTTTATGAAAGAACTATATTCTTCCTTAGAGAATCAGCACACACATAATAAAAGGCAATTTCTTTGTTACTGCATAGTGATAGTTAATGTGCTGGTATTTTATTTCATTTAAAATTTAAACTGATTTTAGTTTTAATTTAATCTCAAGTTAACTCTTCTATCCAGAGGTATGTATCAATGCTGAATAATCAAAAAAATGGAATGCTGAATTACAATCTACTGCCTTATACTACTTTTTATGAGACCCATTTTTACTGTCAGTCTTGACATCACTGTGAACACCAATTTGAAAAAAATACTGAATCACATAGCAAACTGTGTAAAACTTTCATGGCAGTGAAACCAATACACAGGAATATTTTGACAAGTAGCTGAGCATAACACTATTTCTAAATAAAAATTTTACTGCATTCCCAAGCTGATGAAATGCATAACATTTTTGCTATCAAAGTGCAGCAAGTCAAAGCTAGAACTCTACAAATACCTCTTAAAAATCATACTAAAATTATCTGATCCTTTTAATACCTAGTGTTTGCATCATGTCTTTCATTTGAAGGCTCTAAAACACATGCAAAGACTGCTAATAACAAAAAAAGCTAATTTAAGAGAAAAATACCGGATAGGTTCCTTACTGTAGGCCAGCTTCTCAGGACGATGGGACAAATACCTGCACTGCATATTTTTAGCCATTTTGCAGTTAATAGCCTTCTTCAGATGTTTTTACTGCATAGTCAATGGCTACTATTTGCAACAATAGTGACTGTCATTTTTAATTAGCCCTGCGTAACAGCCTGCTAACATAAAGACTTTCTATAGTTACAATAAATAACCATTGGCTCATAAAAAGCACTCAGAGCAACTTCAGGTTTACATTGGCTTCCTGGACTGCAACACACACACAATAATTTCTTCCAGGGCTATTTAAACTTGGTCTCTGCAAACTATGACCAATTTTATACCAATTATGAGTTTAGGAAAGAAGGTTGAAACTACACTGGGTATATTCTTAGAAATTACTGCCTGCACCACTAAAAAAAGCCCCTTGTGAACCTGAGTGATAAGAAAGATGATAAAATCATACAATATCCTGATCTGGAAGAGACACACAAAAATCATCCAAGTGCAACTACTGGACGATAAGGTGTTGTAGTAATTACAACTTGAAAGTCAAATGATGCAAGTAACACAACACCTTTCAGGATACAAAGTTACCCCAGTCTGAAAGTAACAGTTAAGGTCTACACAAAACCTCTCAATTTTATAACAGAAATCTATTAAATGTATCACGGAAGAGAGGTGCTCTAACTTTAAGGAAGAATTGAAAAATTGACACCAGGTATTAAACAAGTTACTGTTCCATGTCCACATCACTTCTCTTGAACACTAATTACCAATTATGACATTGTCAGAATTCACTGTAAATAACATTATGGAAATGGCTGTCAAACAGAGAAGTGGCTTCCCAAAAATGACACCAGTCCAACTGAGAACATTACTCCCAAAACATGTACCAGAAATACACAGCACGGTGCCCTGCACATTTCAGCCTTACCTTCCAAATGTCAGAATGTCATCATCTGTTCTCCAAACACTAGAAAATATTTTGTACTCTATGTCCTTTTATATAATTTGAGGTACTCCAGCTGACAATACTCTGACTCATCAATATTATGCAGACAGAAATTGCCTACAAAATCAAAGCACCGGGATAGAAAAGAGCTGGCCAAGAGTTATTTATTGAGGCAGAAACAAACATAAGAACACTGAGGAACTGTCAAGACTGTACTCATTAATTCTCAGTAGAACATGCTGCCTATATGTTAGAAGGGTCAGTTTAGCATTTTATCCTGTAGACCTCTACACCCAGAAAATACCCACTTTTATCTTCAGGCTTGCTAACAGACTCTTCCTTTCTCCCAAGATGGATCTGGACAGCCACAATCCACAAACCAAATCAGGCTCAGACTGTTGTGCCTTTCCTTACCTAATTCAGACATTGCTCCATCTAGAAACACATCCAAAGGAACAGAAAATCTTACTGGCATTTCTGAGGAACCTGTGACCAGCAGGCAAAGATGCCACCAATGGGCTCTAAACCAGAAAAAGAAAATTATATATGTGCATTTAGGACACATTACTGCAAGACACAACACTATCAATCAACCACAAACACTGAAACAAATAACACAGAAGAGAGGTAAAGATTTAGTCAAATACAGAACAAAATCAAAGGCAAGCTTCCAAAGCTTAGAATGACATTAAAGACTGCTGAAAATATCTGCCAGACTTACCTATGCATCTACTAATTTTGCTGTGCAATGCTAGTTAGAAACTTGAACCCATCTATTCCTTCAACTTGTGCACTCTACTGTTAACTTCTTGTCCTCTCTAGGGTTATACTGCTTCCCTCAGGCACAGCAGGACCAGGCAATCCTTTCTGCACAACCTTTTAGCACTTCCACAGGTCAAGTTCTTCCTTAATTAGGTGGGCAGAGATGCTCAAATTAAAAGCAATGTGACATAGATTTAATTGAGTCTTATTCAAATTAAGTATCAACAAGGTTCAGAAACATTGATACACAGCCAGCATGCAAGTGTATTTATTTTGATATAGTCATGTCAGGACCAGAAAACTTACACTTTCAATTTTTAATTGCTCCAACACAATGATATGTTGGAATGAACACACCTTGGTTTTGACATATTCACCAGTCTAACAACATAGGGCTGAAAGTAATACACTGCATTAAAGGACTTTATCTGCTTAACTTTTATGGTGCAATGACTCTACCACAATCTTTACGCTCCTCAAGCTAAGTTCCCATGAGGTAAAAATCTGCAAAATCCATTTCCTGTCCCACAGTTATTGAGTAAAATGGGAAATGGCAATTGTTTCTCTAGAGAATCCTTCCCAGATACTTTGACCTTAAAAGTAAACAGGATCTTGTCTTTCATTTCTGTACCAGCATTTGAGGAAACACATCAACCTGTGCAGAACAATGTAAGTGTAATACATCTCTTTGCCTCTTTCTCACAGTCTGAGCTCCACTGGTCACCTCTCCACGATATCATGGCCTTTTTTTTTGTATCTATTTGTACTAGAGGCCTTGAGGAATGATATAGCAACTGCATTAGAACAAACTCACATCACTTATACAGAAAAGTCAGCATTATTATCACTCCCTGCCATCACTCCCTCACTGCAGAGATGAAGCATGAAAGAAGAGAGGATGTTAAAATAAAATACTATGCTTAAAAATACTTAGAATAATATATTCTTTAAATATCAACTTCTATCTCTACTTGTCTGTCACAGTGCAGCATAAACAAAGCACCAGAAAAGATACACATACATTTTACAGTTTAAAAGAAGATATGAGAAAATGTCATGCCATACTCTTTCTGGAGGCGTATCAGTAAGCAAAGCAGGGAATTTATGAAAGATCTACAAAAAAAGGCACACAAAAGCTTTCAAAACCATCATTATTCCCTTGCAAAACACCAGGAAGAAATTCCAGTTTGCACAGGCAGTACCAGATCACAACATTCTCTCTGGTTAACATTCTCTCTGGTTTGTTCCTCTACAAAAGCCAAGCACAGGTATCTGAAAAGGTAGAGAAATACCTTAAGAACACAGCATAAGTTAAAATGATTTCCACAGAAATGCCACCTAATCTTTACTGTTCTAAAGGGAACTGCCATGTACTTGATGCTCCAAGATTTACCAAGATAATAAATGACATAATTTACTAGACAAAGCATACACTCAGTTTGTCAAAGCTACAAGAATCCTTCTCCATACACACATTTCTTATTGAGAAATAGAAACAGAAGATGTTTGGATACAAAACCTTTTATTTATTCTATTATTTATGTGCTAAGACATATTCCAGGCACTGTGTAGACAGAAAATACCACTATATAAACAAATTTTACAAACTAAGCCATATTGGCTTGCTCTCCAGATGAAGAAAAATATTCATTTCAATTGGAAAACTGTTGGGAAAAATGTTTTTTAATATTAGAGTTCTTTTTAGACTAAAATCTTGTCCTTTGAGTAGCAACACTGACCCTGCTGTCCAGAAATATAAAGGTACAAGTAGATAACTGAAGAAGGGTCACACATGAAGGAAACTGAAAACTTAAGGTGCAATTTGTACTTCAAACTATGACTTCCTAAATTTTATCATCAAATTCAACGTATAAATGCTCTTCTCTGACAGTTGATTAAACTGATCAGACCTTGGCAAGTCACAAATGAAAAGCCTTGTTGTGACCTGTGATGAATAACCTGCACAGGCTGACAGTCTACTTGAATCTTTTCTAAAAGATCACAATTTTCAGCATTAAGCTACCCCATCTACTCCATACTGCACCTGAAACCAATTCACACAACTTCATACAATGTGCAATTGGAGCAAGAATCATCTCTCCAATACCTGAGAACACTTCAGACTTCACATCCCACTGGAGAATTTCCATGACCATTTACAAAAGGAACAAGATAAATCCTGCAAAATGTAATGCTGAAAACCCTTATTCACTTCAGCAGACCCAGTGAGTTCAGTGGAATTATTCAGCTGTTTGAGGGTGAGCACAAACACAGCTGTTGGCTCTGGACTTCTCAATCTTGCATTTCTTGGGTTTGCAACCTACAGATTCATTCAAGAAGGCCAGAGGTTCTCCAATTCTCATGTAAAGAGACTCCTTGGGGAAATGGAGGGTTGGTTGTGGGGTTTTTTATCATCCTAGGATGCTGCTAAAACCACACTTCTGGCTGAATCCCAATAGAACACCTGAACAACTCCATAAAGGCCCATTTTTTCTTCAAACTTTAAGCCAGACATTGACAATCTGTCAATACTCAATATCAAGGGAGTAACCAGCCAGCTGATACTGGGCCACCCTAAAAAACTCCCACATCAGCCACAATTGCCTGAAAATACCTTATCAGCACTAACCCTGGTTTTTTTTCTGGAAACATTTTATTATCAAATCACTAGTAATTTATATTTTTTAACATTTTAGGACTTTCGAGGCAAATATTATGAGTATCCACCATGTGTGCTGCTGTAAGGCACAATATTGCTTGTCTCAAAATTTCATCAGTAGATATTGAAGGAATTACCATTACACCTCTTTCGTAGACAGAAAACAGAAACAGAAAGGTGAATTGACTTGGCCTAATTCAATAGCAAAGCAAGAAAAACACTATTTGTTCCAATTCCACTATTCCACCCATTAGGTTATACAGCATCCTGTGCCTGAAATATCAGGTTAGATTGCTCTTAAATATAATACATCCTAATAAAGGAGGATGATAAAACAATTTCAAAACACACTGAACAAGGAAATGAATTGTCACACATCAATAGCTATACCTGAGTTTTGCTCCAGATATGAAAGCTTTCTGCTTCAATCTAAAATAGCAATCTCTATATAAATAAAAATGTTCATCTGAAATAATAATCCATTATTAATGCAATAACAATGTACCATTCCATAAATGTCAACTCCAACATTAGGAAAATAGCAAAATATTGTCCACTGACACCAGCAATTCAATTCCTTTCCCTCCTCATCCTCCTTATCAATACAGAGTACAATTAGTGAGCTTTTAATACTTTTGAAGAAATGACAACTGAAAAAGAAAAATCAATTAAGTGTGTTGATCATTTCTATTGTGAAAACAGTTTGTAACCAATGTGAATCACATTGCTGCTGGGTCTGTTATCATTTGGCCTGGAGTCCAGGAGTGTACATTCCATCCACGAGTTGAAGCCACACTGTTGCACAGCAATAGTGGTTGCAGGTATCTGATAACACCCTCCCACAGCAACTGATAAGGGAAAGTGTGGGATTATGACCCACAGAAAGCTCAAAGTGCTTTCTGGAAAATCCACAAACACCCTAAAACTTGTAACACCATGTGTTCTACACTATGCTCAGCCACCAGCTCCCCTGCAAATTTCTCATAAAACAAGTGTTTTACAACCACTGTGTGGGGCAGGGAGGAGGGGGAACTCATAATTTTAAATAATTTGATTAAAGACATGTCTAATGCAGTGCCAAAACCTCCATACACTTTAGCCTCTATTACTAGAAAGCTGAGCATACCTCACACCCCCCAGATGTCTCTGCACTCTCACAGTGAATGAACATTTCACTATTACAGGGAAACAGTCCCTCCATGCTGGAAATTGAACCTGACCTCTCCCCTTTCTGCTTCCTAAGCAGTCAAATAGCTAATCACTAATTAGCATCTCTGGTGGCTCCCTCAGAACACCAGAGTTTAATGTGCAAGCATGACAATCCTTCCCATATCCCTCTGAGCTGATCAGCATAATCTGAAGTTCTTCCCTGAAAAAGCTCAGGGTAACACTGAACCCTCTCAACTCAGGGAAAAATCAGAAACGTGGTCCAAGTCTCTCTGGCTGCAATCCAAACTCCCCCAATATTTATCAGCTAGAACACTAAGCTCTGATTTTATTTCCTACTTCATATGACCACCATTTTTGAAGTTAAAAAAAATCCTAAATACATATCACACACATGCTTAAAAATAGGAATGTGATGCAATCCAAATAAATCAATATTGCTTCATTCTGCAAGAACCTAAAATTCATTCATTCAGAATAGCAGACTTTGCCTGATTTTATGCTGTCACTTGGTAATGTAAAAATCTATCCTGGGATCTGCTTTTGTTTTGTTGGAGTAGGAGGATTATTTTAATATGGAGAGGATTGATTTTGTTCCTGTATGCATGAGCTGCTGTTGATATTCCTAACCAGAAAGACTCCTTTCTAGAATTATCATCAATATATATTACAAGAGAGTGTTTACTTCCACCCTGCCTCTCTTCCAAAAGCCTCCTCTGTGTTAATTCCCAGAGCAAGGCTACAGGTCTCCTACTCAAAATTTCTCTTTAGATTTTCTAATCCTTTTCTCCTTAATCTCCATTATACAAAAAGAAATCCACATATGCATGGTCTGTGGGAAGCTAAGTAACTTTCCCTCTCACCATAGTTACCACATCTGATTTAACCACTGGCTCTGGACATTGAATCATTGTCCTTTAAGATTTCAGATTTTATTTGTGTATGCCTCGATACATTCATCAAGCACAAAATTCTAAAACCAGGCTGATTTTAATGTCATTAGTAGACAATTACATTGCCATTTATACGGCTGTAAGATACCACACCATCCACCTCTGCTATTCCTGCACCGTGTGTGTTGTTTTCCAGGATCTCAGAAGCAAAAACGTTCAAATGTGTTACTATGACTGTTACTGACAAGGTTTGCTGCCTAATCCAATTCTTTGAATGATTCCGAAACAATCCTACATTCAGATTTTCATTAGGGTGCTCAACTATTCTATTAGACTTTTTTGTTTCTCATGGTAACCAATTTTATTTGACTTAACGGAAGCTGTTCAAATATTTAAAGGCACTCCGAGATGGCAGGAGTTTATCTAGGAGCATACATGTCGTGGCACAGATATTCCTTGCCTTGCTCTTTTTGATTTTTTTCCTCCCTCCTCCCTCTCCCCC
>VZRZ01008154.1:87518-98911 GCA_013398175.1 Climacteris rufus | reverse complement strand
GGGAAGGACACTGCCCCGGGAGCTGAGGGCAACACTGCCCCGGGAGGGGAAACACTGCCCCGGGATAGGAGGGGAACACTGCCCCGGGAGGGGAGGGGACACTGCCCCGGGAGGGGAGGACAGTGCGCCTGGGATGGGGGGGACACTACCACATCCACCCAAGGGATCTATCCAAAGTATAACCTACCTGAAGCCTGGGCCCAGAGACCATACAGGAAGAAACAATAAGACAGATCTGAAGACAAATTGTGGCCCTCAGACCTAGGTGGAGGCTAAAGAGAGCTCCCACACTCTGGGCAGTATATGTGAGTGGATGTCCCAGGTGAGACAAAAGACAAACCCCAACCAAAAAACAAGCACACAACTAAACCAGCATCTGTGTCACAGAACATTTTCAACTCCTTCTTGACTTACAAGCACTACTTAAATATCTTCTGAAATTGTTTCTTTTGGCAAAACTCAACAGAAGAAAAAGGGAAAAAAGCTGTCTACTTTGTTCTGGTTGCAGGTGATACACATAGCATGCCCTTGGTAGTCCCAGGATATGAAAGGCTTCACAGGCTTGACCATAGTCAATATTATGTCTCCTTATTAGACTGTAGCTGTCTATCTTTCACTGGAAGGATATATATCACCCTTAGAGGCAAAAGTTCAGAGATTCTGGAAGAAGCTGTGAAAAAACATAGCTTGAACCTAATACCAGTCTCAAACATGACAGCAAAAAAAAAAAAAAGAACAAAAAATAAAAAAAACTCAAAAGAAAAATGCAAAGCAAAAGGACATGAAAAAAACCCAGGGCTTTATAGTCTGCTTTTTTTAGAAAATTTGTAGTATTTCAGTGGCTGAATAAAAATGAGGCCTTGATTGTTTCAAAGACATGATTGTAACACAGAGGCATTTTGGTTTTAGCTACAACAACTAATATTTTTAAGTAACAACGTAAAAGCAGAAGCAGCTGAAAGTTTTTAAGAGTTTCACCTGGAGAACTGCCGATGTTGGAAAATCATTTCAACCTTTTAACCATCAGCCTGTCATCATCTGCAGACTCAGTTCTTATAGTCTTCCCATCTTGCTCTAATGGACACAGGCAGCATCATCTTTGACTTTTCATTTCTCTCAAGTAATTTCTGACTACTTTCAATCTCTTGGTTTTCTTTTGCTTCTCTATTAATGAAGTTTGGTGGTCTCCCTTCTATAGCCTGACCTGCTTCTCCTTACTCATATCTGAATATAGTTGTTCCCACTCTCGATTTGCTAATACTACTGGTACAGAATACCTTATTAATTCAACAAGATTTTATGAAACTGCTTCAATTTCTGTGCAGACAAGTTCATAAGTAAGGTCTGTCAGGATCTGATAGATTTAAGATGCAATTGATCTGACAGTTTCAGAAAGCATCCCTCACATTCTGAAGATTTGAAATTTGGGATGCTACATCAAATCACACTATGTGGTCTAAAAGTTTGGGATCACCAAAATCCTTCAGGTATGTGGCATTGTTTTACAGATTTTCTTATTCTGGAGAAATTACAACAACTGTTAATGACAACAACATCACATTCTTCTCTTGGTATTAGATTGGGGCATAGTAAAAGAAGCACCCTTGAATATAGTTTTTGCAAGTTAAAAAGCACCAAGGACCAAAAATGGGATATTTTTTCAGGTATCAGATAAGCCCTTTGCTTACAACACTGAAAACAAATCACTGCTGTCCCCTCCTGTGGCTGTCACACAAATCGCTTGTGAACTCCTTCTATTCCTGTTTTTCTCACAGATGAAGACTCCTCACAACAGTTCTTTGGCTCAGCACACTTTCTGGGACGGATGTCTTGACCTACTTTGTTTCTTCTAAATGAAATCTTTGCCTTGTCAAAACTAATCTGTGCTGTCACCAGAGAGACAAGGGAAGCACCCCAAAGAGGAAGAAATGAATGTCTGTGATTGTATAGATGCATGTGCCAGCTAGTTTAGATGTGTGTGTACATATCTCAGTGTGCTTGCTGAAACTGTTGAGCCCATTAAATCTAGGAGATGCAACTAAGACTCCAGAAATCTGTTTGGTAGGTAATTAATCATGTATAGGATTTTCTGTGTCTAGGGCAGAAAGTAAACCTCCAGAGATTCAACTCAGAAAGGCTGTGCCTGTTGTGCAGATAAGCAAAGGACTCATCAGTTCTGGAGAAATAATAGTAGCCCTGAAGAGGAAGTGGGGCCTGGCCTATTCTGTCATTAAGTAAAGCTCATTTGTGCTGTTCTTGTCTTTCACCTTCCTCCATTAGATCAGCCCAGCCACTTAACCTTGAAATAAATTTTTGTTAAAATCAAAGAGGTACATGAGGCCTAGTTATTGCAAAATAAAAAGTTACAGCCATTCAAGATAATAAAGTACAAGGCCTACTGTCTGATTGTCTTTAAATAGAACAATTACAAATTCTGATCAAATCAGGAACCACTTGAAGTCATCAATATAATATTAAGCAGAATTACCTTCTTAATCAAAAATTGTTTATCATGATTTTATGAAAAACCATGCATAGTTTAAAAAAACGTTTAAATCATGGTTCCTCACATTGCAAATATTGCTGCTTCCAAGAGGCACATAATTCCAATAGCTCTTCCTGAAGAAAAACAGCAGGTCTGCTGCTGCCTCCTTAAACAAGGGGGTTACTGAACCTTGCAGCTAGGAGGTTAATTTAGGGAAGGGTGTGGTCATCTGTGTCTGAGACAGTAAATGTTGGCTGAGTTAGGCTTTGCCAGGCCTGTAGGGGTAGTATTTGCTAGACAGAGGACTTGGTCACAGCCTTCTTCTGAAGTACAGAAATTGAGGGTTTATTTTAAAATGATACACATTTGAAACTGTCTGCACAGTCACCATTTAAGCCACATGGAAGACAATGTTGGGAGGTGAGAGAGCACAAGGAACTTTGTAGGCAGTATTCCTCAGGGAAGGTCACAGATCTTTCTGATGTTTAACAAGACTATTGCCATTGGAAAGCTTCAGTAGCTCTGCAGAAATCAAACCACCCCTGGTATCATTGTCACACAAAGTACAATAGTCACTACCGCTGAAGGACACATCTGCTGTCTCCAAGGATTCTTGAAGCACAAGAAAGTTACCCTTTCCATGCTGTGAGTGAGAGGGGTAATTCCTTCCAATGCTAGGGCTCTCAAGGTTGTCTTTAATAATTTCAGAGATTTTCAGGCCAATGGTGTCATCAGCATGGTTTGGTGCAAATGATAGTCCTGGCCTCACCTCTATTTCTTCTGTTCTTACGTACCTGCTGGGGACATACTGCTGGCTTGGACCCAAGGCAAATGCAGAGTTTTCTTCTGCAGTAACCAGATTTGTGCTTTCCGTAGGTTTCAAGGAGATCTGGGAAATCAGTTCTTGGGTGTTTAGATCAGAAACTCTATCTGCATTCACATTGCTTGAGTTGCTGGCCTCTTCTCTTTCAAGTTGGCTACAAGCCTTATTTGGTCCAACCCAGTCCTAGTGAACGCATCAATAGGTTGGGGTCATTTTGCATAGTTATTCCAAAATAACTGTTCTTTCTGTATGGCTTTGGCACAATAACCCAGAGGTTTAGTGCAAATCCAACAGGCAAAGTTAGAGTAATAAGGTAAAATCCTAGCTGCTAATTTCACAAAATTTTACAAGAATTTTTACAAGATTACACCACCAGAATATAATGCAAGCCACTTGTTTGGTTTTGGAAGAGTGCACCTTTTGGGTTAAGTCTGAGTTGGGAATCAATTGAGCTGACTGATTTGGGAGGGGTTCCACTTCTAATGAGCAAGAAGCTGGACAAAAGCTCTTGTGGTTAGCTAGTATGTGGAGGCAGGAACCTGAGCAACTGTAAACTCTCAGGAAGATTAGAACCACGTGCCGGTAATTCTGCTCAGGATCTAGAATGATTAATCCCAGAAAAAAAAAATCCTTCTGTCATGAACTGAGGGTCATAAGAAAGAAGTGAAATTTATTTCTTACCTTAAAATTTCCACCGTGCAAACTATAGAGTGGCTGAAAGAAAGTAGTTGGCGTGGGAATGTTAAAGCAGGTGAGGCTTTTTGCCCTAAAGTGAGAAAACAACACTTAAAAAAAAAAAAGGACAAATTCCTGCATTCTGTCTCCATGATACTGATTAGACAAAATCCCCGCGCTTACATTAGAAAGATTGCACAAGGAGCCCCCTTGTCATAATTTCTGACTTCTTGTGCAATTATTTGTCTGCCACCTGTGCATGCATGTAATGTTCCTAACCTGAAGCATGGTCTTGTAAGTTTCTTAGGAATATACCACAAACTTAATATCTATCATGCATTTTATGCACCGAGCTATTTAAGCACTGGTTTCTCAGCTTGCTTGATCTAAACCACGGTTTCAGGAAGTGTTTTAAAGAGTTCTAGTTTCATTACATTTAGACAAAGAAATTCTGCCAGACATCCTTGCCCCTTTATTAGAGTTTCTACTGTAAAAATATTTTATCATATGGACGTAATTCTGTATTCTGTTTCTCTAAGAATGATGTGTATATGGAGAATAATAATGTATGCCAAGGGAGAAAAGAAATAGGTAGGAGATTTACCTTTGCTCTGCCAGCATAAAAAATTGCAGAGGATGGTTGAACCCAGGTGCTAAAAACACTCTTTTCTCTGTACGACTTGGTCTCAACTGAATCTGAGTCAGCATAGTTTGCCTATATTGGTATTTTACATACTGACTCCTGCCAGGTATGCCACAAGTTGCTTAACACTGACATCAGTTTAGCCACCTTTATGGATTGCTGTGTACTTGCAATTTTAATTTATCTACATGAAACTTAACAAAAAATTTCCATAGGTTTAAATTTTTTTAAATCCAAGAGACCATCATCCTTGACCTGTAGCTGAATCTGGGAGTCATAAAGGTACTTTGGTCTTCTTAAGAACTGTATAGTAGGTCATTAACTATCATCAGCCAAGGAACATGTCATGTTCCAAGATTGTCAAAAGAGCTTTTGGAAATGACTGAGTCTGCGCAACAGAAACAAGAAGGAAAAGGGATATAATGGCTCTTGATTTACAATCTTCAGGCCATAAAGATCGAGGGGAACTTAATGAAAATTGCATACCTTGAAGAAAGCTTGCAGTTCCAGGATAAATAAAGCAGAGTGCCAAAACTCAGAGGAATGAACAAGAACAGCATAGTTTTGGTATTTAGGATCTTTTCAGACAGTTTTGGGACACCTAGGAAAAGAATCAGCACAAAAATTTTAATAAAAAGTCTCAAAGTCAATATAGAACCCCAAATAACCAAGCAATGCAAATCAAACAAGCAGCTAACGGCCTTAAGGAAAGTAATTTGGCTATGAATACTTGAAGAAAGCTAGTTCTGATTTGAAAAGCTTCATTTTACCAGGTATCTTTGGTTTTTTTTTTGGAACATGGACATGAAATGAAATAAGATGAAAACAACATTCTTTGTACCTGCTCTTTGAAACACTGTAGTCTGGCTCCACTCACTCCACTGACTGTGGTACGAATTCTCATTTTCAGAAACTTTGCAGCGAACTCTTGCAACATAAGCAACGCCACTGCGAAGCTCTGTGGCTTCAATTTCTACCTGTGGCAGGGAACTGGGTAGTGTCTTGTTCAATGCAACCTGCAAAGTATTACAAACCATTGCTGTTAATGAGACTGGGCAAAAGGATGGTCTTTTAAATACTCTTTTTTTGTTGTTTTTTCCCTTCTCTTTTCTTTTACAGATTCTTTTTTCTTAGATGCAAGAAGAGGGCCTGCATGATGATAGCTTCTGAATGCAGGATTCATGAGAAGAAGAGTTACTGATCTTCAGTACTGATGTTTTATATAAAATCTCTCAGCCTTGGTACGGGAAGCCAGAAAGGCCAGCTTAAGTCAGCTGGTGGAGAGCCCTGAGCCGAGTGGCAAAGCCATTGTACCCAAAGAGCAAGGCAGGATCACTGCGTGCCTCATCCACTTACCTCCCAGGACATGCTGTACTCCTTATACTGCAACTCATACTGGAGAATTTCAACAAGGTACCAAGGCATATTCCACACACTCCACCATATCTGGCACTTGCTGGCAGTGGCATTGCTCTGGATGTTCAAAGGTGGATCAAGTTTTACTGCAAATAGAGGAGGCAGTGTTTTTTTCACAGTATTTGGGACACCACAAAAGAAGATGCATGATACTAGGCTGACTGAAGTCATGGAAGATAACGCTGGGTCTAAAGAGGGATACTAAAACCAGCAGTAGACCAAGTTAGCTTACAAGACAGATCAGAACAGCTACAGATCTGACATAAATTAGTGATAACTCCAGTAGTTCCTGGGGATGATCTTGCAAGCAAAGAACCACTCTGGATATCACATTCTGCCCTTACAACATACCACTAATAAGGACAGGTTTTGAGATTTCAGGTACTAGAGCATTTCTCTGAAGTACCAGGCCATGGGATATTCAATTAAATTCATTACTTTGATTCCTCATTATGTAATTGCTAAGAGAAAAACAAAGCAACTAAACAAACAAATAACTGAGGCAATCCAATTGCAAATTACCCAGGGCACAAGAAAACATGATGCAGATGAGAAGTTTTCTTGAATGGTACTCCAGAGCCAGCCCTCTCTGAAGTCCAGAAGAAGTCGGGATGGAGAGACTCAGAGACTGCATCTTTACTGGTGCAGTCCACACAGCACACACTCTGGGGGTGGGCAGTCTTGCTTGTTTTCATTGTTTTCACTTGATGTCTTTTAGACAGTCTTTGTAACGCAGTATATCAGACCTACCCCAAAGCTGCTTGGCAGAACCTCAGCTCACAGCTGCCCTGGTTCATACTTACTGTGCTTGCGGGGATTGTACTCTGGAAAGGTCACATATGTGTGATTATGTCCAAAGAAGTTTCCTTGGAGAGAGACTCTGTAACCATCTGTTTCCAAGATCTGGCTGGCTAAATGAATCGTGCAGTGGTACTGATTCTGCATGCTCTCTGTGGAAGTCAGTTTGCAGCTGGCATTGTGGCCCTTAGACCAGAGGCTAGAAGAATAAAAAGGTTGAAAGTTTCTTTTAAGTCGTACAATTAAGTGCTTTTCAGTTTATGGATGTGTGGCAGCTTAGCACAGCACCACACTCTAGAAGACCATGGACCACTTCAGTGCAGACAGCAAGCAACCCAGCAATCCAAAAGCTGGCTGGATGGCAGGATGGAATAGGGAGGAAGGAGACACCTTCATCACCTTATTGCTGAGAGCACCAGACCTCACAGGAGCTGCACACAGCACCCAGTAGCTGCTCCCTGCTCCCTCTGAAAGTAAGAGGGCTGCTGTGACTGCTGGAAAGCAGGTGGGTAGGGGGGAAGGAGCGGGTGGACAGTTAGTTACAAGTGCATAGCACAGAGGTAACAACAAACTGTACATTAAGTCCTTTTCCACTACGAACAAACCAGTACTGACAGCAAAACGTGTTGGAAGGTGGTTTGTCGTTTTGTGGTTTAGCCATTTATTACCATTTTTTTCACATTGCACGTGCTCCCACAAGAAACTGTGATGTATATCACAGTTTATCTGTTTGGTCATCTTTCCACAAATTTAAAATCCAGTATTATTAAGGGTTGGGCTACTTTTTACTTAACCCTACCAGAATATGAAGCATCTAATATCAGTGTGTCTTACCCTCATGTAATAGTTACTGGTGGTCAAGACAATGTTATTACATAATCTAAACACATTCATCTCAAATTATCCTATCAGCTAGCAAACTACTCACCCAATTTCTTCTATTAGAGGAAAAACTATTCAGATAATATTCTAAATCTCTTACTAAAGCTTATAAGTAATTGGACTTGTATTTATATATTTACTAATATAGATTAAATCATTAGGTGTTTAATTCCTAGGCAAAAAGAAAACAAATTATTAGAAGTTGATTAGGCAGCTTTATGTACGGTGGGCTCTGGAAGTTCCAGATCATGGGGACCAGAGGCAGGGAAGGGAAGGTTCTCTGTGCTGAAGTGCATGCCAGAAGGGTTCACTGGATGGACGGAGAGCCCAGAGCTGGCAGGAGATCATGCAGCCATATGCACTGGACCTTTGCTGCAGCCCCTGAGTCAGTGGGTCCACAAAAGAGAGCAGCTTCTGAGGCAGCCCAGGTCTGGGGTGTTGGGGTGGCAGAGCTAGCTGTGCCACAGGTCTCCTGCTGTGGAGGGAGCAAAGCCCACAGCTGGGCTCCATCTCTGCTTCTCTGTGCTGTCCTGCCCATGCCAGGGTTGGGACTCTCGATGTGCAGCTCTTACTTGGTGAAATGCAGATGGAAAGGTCCATCACCCAAGGGCTTCTCCGTTACCCACATGCAGCTCACGGTATTCACGTAGTTATTCAGACAACTCAGGCTGCCAGAGAGTTCTGCAGAGGAAGGAGACCAGAACTGGACTTGTGTATCATTGGACAAGGCCTTGCTCAGTATATCAAATAAATGCATTACTTGCTAGTATTTCCTTTACTGACACTGCATCTCATCTTCCTCATCATGTTCTTCCTCTCTTGTGACACACTTCACTGCTTGAGATGAGTGTAAGATCTTACAGCAGGGACTTTGGGCAGTGGCTACACTTTTTCTGCTACCCAGCTTGCCCAGTATGTGCTCAGTCCCCTAGCCCTGGCATTGCCAGACAGCTGTACTGATTCCTGGGACCTGGGAAAGGGCAGTCACAAGACCTAGAGTTGCATACTTAAGGGTCTGTGAATGAAAAATTAGCACAGACATGCCTGTCTTCCTACGGTGGACCTATTCCAGATCTCCTCTTACCTCTCCCTCTTCCTCCACCAAAGAGCAGCACATCAGCAATGCACAGCTGGAGGCCCAGCTGCCACACAACTCCTCCCATTCCAGATAGTATCTAAAACAGAACAATCATTAGGAGCAGTTTTGTCAGCATTTCTACCAGACGGTTGAAGCTTTAGCTGCATGCTTCTGCCAACCTGACAAAAGCAGATCCTGAATCTGTCAGAGAGGGCACCAACTCAGCTATATAATTTCTTCTACAGGAACTGTTCTTGTCATGGCAGTAAATAGTACTTTGCACTAAAGCACCAGCTGCCTGAAAGGAAATCTACAAGGAAAGGAAATTCCTGCAATTTGATTGGGTGGGAGAAGGTGTGGGTGTTCTATGTTTCCTTCTTTCTGCATTTTTGTCATCTGGTTTATGACAATCTAAGAGCAGCAGAGAGCCTCAGTGTGTTGGAACAAATGGTCATGTTTCCCCAAATCCTGTTTCTGACCATAGTCAAAACCAGATGGTTAGAGAAAATCGTAGCAATGGAGCAATGTACTTTCTGCATATTCAGAAAACAGACAGAAAGAGAGAATAACTGATAGGCTCCTGGTTAAAGCACTCATTGAGGGATATAGAATATTTAGGGCCCAGTTATTACCCTGATTCACTGAAGGGTTACGTAAGGATGTTTGAAGTGTATCTTCTGCAATATGGAACGCTGCCTGCCTACAAGGTTATGCTGGGCTCACTCTCTTTCTTTTTGACCAAAAATTCCATTCTATAAATTCTCTCCTGATGAAGTTTTAATTTAAAATTATACTTTTTCACTAAAAGTTTCTTATGATTTTGATGATTTTATGGCAACATTTAATACGAAGAATATGGACCTGATCTACTCAGCAATATGTCGTGTCTTTAAAAGGTGTTTCCAGTTTGCATTATTTGCTGTTACCCAAACACAGGAAATGAGCCCAGCACTGCTGCAAGGAGAGTGCTGCTCCAAGGAGCCTGAAGCCCAGAAAGCATGGAGTGAGTTTGTAGACAGAGACACTAATCAGTATCAACAAAAACAGTTTCTTGCAAAATTAAAAAAATCTAGAAGGAACAATGTTTGCACTACTTGCCTAGCATGGACACTCAACTAAGCTCTGTGGCTGGAGTAACAAGAGGGTGGGGCAATGTTCTGTGTCAAAAGAGCGTAGGTTAGTTACTACTAGAAAAAAAAAATAAAAGGGAAAAAATCCCAAACAAAAATTGTCAGAGATTATGATCTCTCTTTCAGATGAAGCTGGGGAAAAGGGAAAGAGTGTCATCATAGGAGAAACAATAAGTACAGCACTAGCACAAACGGATATAGCCTGGCTATAGAATAACATTGTGATTTCTAACCAACAAAGGATCTGAACCTGAATAGAAGTGAGCGAGGAAAAGTCTGTGCTTAGTAAGGACTGTGTTATATTAATAATCAGGATTGTTTTACTGAAGAGATTGATTTGATGGCTACAGTAGCAGGAGCTGAACTCCATGACCAAGAATACCCTTCCACTCATGAATTTCACAAAGGTAGTAGCAGTGTCCCCGTATAACTTCTTGTGTATGATTATGACTTCTTATGTGTCCCTTGTCTGAATTAAATTGTAAAATAATTACAATGTTTCAGAAACTGACCAAGAGAAAATGAGTATTTCTGGCTTTCACTTCACCACCTCTTCATTTATGGGTTTTTCATAAATATCCTGTTGTGCTGCAGACCTTCTTCAGCGTGGGGGTTGTCGAGAGGAAGTGTCACCATTAGCTGATTTTAGCAGAGGGAGGCTGGGAGGCATGAAGCCTCTCCTGCTTATCATTCTAATCAGGGTTGCATGTGATCCCTGTGATAAATAGTCATACTGCCTAAATATGAAATAGAGAGAGCTGCATTAAGTAGAATTAGACATGTGCTTACAAGAACTTGTTCAGGCACACAAGCAAATAGACAAACTTAGGACAAGATAAGTAAACCAGGACAGAATGTTTCCAAGTGATTGCTGCTAATTTGATAAATTCCCTCCGCTCCCACGCAAGAAGTTCTTTGTTCAGTTCTGCAATGTTTGAAATGTGTCAGACATTTCTGGCTCCCTAGCTCACCTGGAAACAAATACAGCATGTTTAGATGCAAATTTTTGTGTTAGAAGCCATACATTTTAGTCATAAGTAGGTTATGAAACACTGAATGCTGAAAGGTTTATCAGAAAATTATTTCAGGAAATAGCACATAACCAGCTGAATGAGATTTTGCAACACATTAATGCAATTAGAGGAACTAACATGACTGTGGATGCATATCAATTAAAAGAAAAGTTACTGCAGCTACATGTAACATTTGTAATACCATTAATTAATTTCTTCTGTTGGAATCCACACTTTAAACAAAAAATTGCTGTCTATATGAAAATGGTTTCGAAAAGGGCTATAAGAATGATCTAATCCTGGATAACTTTATTTGGAAATCAACAACTGAAGACCAAATTAATCTCTTTAACTTAACCAAAGGAAAGTAATTTCACACCAGCCAGAAGTAGCTTACATAAGAAGATGATTTTAGGTAGGAGAAAAGTATTTTCTGTTTTCTTTTTTTTT
>VZRZ01008154.1:46510-87501 GCA_013398175.1 Climacteris rufus | reverse complement strand
TTTTTTTTTTTTTTTTATCTAGAGAAAGATGGAAAGAATCTAATAGTTGAACAGTGAAGGTAGATACAATTAGGCAGAAACAAAGTGCATAATTTGTACAAAGGGGAACTACTTTTATTGCTGAAACCTCTTGCCTAAACATATGCAAGATGTAGTCTATAAATCTTGGTTAAAAAAAATAAAAAATCCTAAGCCCAGGAAGCCCGGTGCTGCTAGCACAGGTGCGATTACAGCAGCTGCTGGCACTGGAAGACAAATCAGCTTAGTCAGGCTTGCCTGCTGCTTTCTTGTGTTCTAATGCCCCGTTTCTGCAACACTACACAATTGTGGGTGAAGGCAGAAAAGCAGTATGAAAACTAGTGTCAAGAGGTGAGAACCACCTTCAGTCTGCAGAAAAAAGAGATTAAATGTCTGAGATGATGCCCTAAAATGATACACCAGGTATGCTGCCATCAGTCTATAAGCAACCAGGAGCTGTCAGTGACCTTGAGTTCCAACATGGTCCCAAGCTGGTTGCAATGATGTTTCCATCCTTTCTGTATGCTTCCAGGGCAGAATTCTGTCTGTTATCTACTCAAGAAAATGAGGCCTTGCAGTCATGCCTTTCCCTTCCTCCTATTGTTCCTGCCTCTGTTTCCCAAAAGTAATTTTAAATAATTTTAACCAGAATTTGTACAAAACAGATTTTCCAAATGCTCTCAACTGCTTATTAACAGAAAGACAGATTTACTGCTAAATTATTTACCAGAAATTCATTGTCTGGGATTCACCCCCAGATTTGGGGTCCAGATGAACACACAATAAAAACATAGCCTTTTCTTATAAGAGTTTGTAAGGTAAAATAAATTATATGATAGACACCACTGAGAGGGAAGTGGTACAAGAAGGTGACAACACAGTCTCATCATATGGGTAGCCTAGATATCATCTAGGTTTTAGAAATTCTGTAAAGCAGAGCTTCATAGGGAGACTTAAAGAATGAGGTTGATGTAGCCCAAGAGAATTGTAAGCAGCACCTTCTATGTGTAAGCAGTAGCTGTGGAGGATAATTAGGAGAAGTGGATTTAATGATCTAGTGTAAGATGGAAACTGACATCGTAGAATTGACTCCTTGATGGGGAAGTTAGAGATGAGAAGAGGACAAGGAAAGGCCGTGAGTGACTTTATAAGTGGGGATGGGAAGCTTATGCTTGATGAGGTAGAGAAAGAGAGATAGAAGAATGACATAGATAAACATAATGGGCTCAAAGGGATGGACACAGAAAAAGGAGCTTTGCATCTCTGACTTTTGGATGACTACAAGTAAGACACAATTGACTTTACAAAGGCCTGATAAAACACAAAGTATTATATAAGAGCATGTATTACCGGGATGCCTGTTATTACGGCTTATCCTGGTTTATCAGCTGGAGACGCAGAATTCATGAGAGCCGGAGTCAGAGCTGTTCAGAGCAAAGGGCGAAAGGGGGGAAACCCACCTTCGTTTAATTCTTATATACACTTTTAGAAATCACAGATCATTGGAGAAAGTTAACACTTCCGTCTCTAACTAGAGTGGTTAAAAGAAGTGTCCGTCAAAAGGATCTGTGTCCATGGGAAAGGAATGTAAAAAGATAATTTTTACAACAACATAGCTATGTTTACAGAAATCGTCCTTGAGACTGTCTAACAGAGAAAACTAGCTATTTTTACAGTGAAAAATGGGCAACAAGCATGAGTAAGGATTTCACATGGAGATGTGTGCATAAGATTCTCCAGCATGCTTGGGTATCCTTTGATACATGTGATACTATATGCCAGCCCACAGCAGACAGCCAGGACTCCTAGGTTTTATTCTACTTCTGATATCAACTTTTATATAGAGTACATTGTCTAACCAGCATAACTTTTTCTTGTTGCAGCTCATTGGTATGGTCTTCTATGCTCA
Source organism: Climacteris rufus (assembly GCA_013398175.1). Classification (NCBI taxonomy): domain Eukaryota; kingdom Metazoa; phylum Chordata; class Aves; order Passeriformes; family Climacteridae; genus Climacteris; species Climacteris rufus. The sequence goes on along the minus strand of VZRZ01008154.1, from coordinate 85,574 downwards.
CCTAAATCTTAGAGGAAGTCATAAGCTTCAGGCTCTGATTTGGCAGTGGCTCTGGACTCTTTCAAAATGTGTTTTGCTCACTCTCACTCCCAGAGCAAGATACTGATGTTGACAAGACACTCAACATGATCTAGCAATGCATGTTTGCAGCCTGCCATATATCCTGAGCTACAACAAAAGCAGCATGACCAGCAGGTTAAGGGGGGAGATTCTACCCCTCTTCTCTGGTCTTGTGAGACCCCCACTTGCAGTACTATGTCCTTTTCTGGAGTCCTCAGCATAAGAAGGAAATGGAACTGCTTGAACAAGTCCAGAGGAGGTCATGAAAATGATCAGAGAGCTGAAGCCCCTCTGCTGTGGAGATAGGATGAGAGAGCTGGGGTTGTTCAGCTTGGAGAAGAGAAGGCTCCGTGGAGAACTCAGAGCCCCTTCCACTACATAAAAGAACTGTAAGAAAGCTTGACAGGGACTTTTGACATGGGCATGTAGCGATGGGGCAAGGGGGCATGGCTTCCCACTGCCAGAGGACAGGGTTGGATGGGGTATTGGGCAGAAATTTTTCCCTGTTAGGGTAGTGAGACACTGGTACAGGTTGCCCAGACAAGACATCCCTGCCCCATCCCTGGATGTGTTTCAAGCCAAGTTGGATGGGGCTTGGAGCATCCTGGTCTTCTGGAAGGTCTTGCTGCCCACGGCAGAGGGTTCGAAGATCACTTCCAACTGAAGCCATTCTAGGATTCTATGGTACAATGAGTGGTGCACAGTGGGAACAGACACAGCAGACCTGGACCCTTGAACACTCAGTTTCTGTTCCTCACATCTGAGCAACTAGTCATAAATTATCTGCTCTCCCCTGGCCATAATTCCGTCCTTTGCTTAAATCTCTTCCAGAGGCAGCACCAACAGGCACTACAGAAAGGCAGGACACTGACTGGCACCTACAAAGCAAAACAGTAACAGGCAATAGCATGTGTGTACCAGCAGGTACACCCCTTCATCCATTAAGGTTAACCCAAGTGCACAGTCTCCAGAGCAATCCCTTATGGCAGTAGGTGTAACTGGAGGGGTACCCAATGTAAACAGTCATCCCTGCCTATAAGAAAAAGGGTTTTGTAAGTCTTTTAAGAAAAATTAGTGATACATTATTTACCTTCTGAATACCTAGGCCTCTAAGCATGTCTGACAGAAGCACATCAAATGCACACAACAGGCTCCCATGATCACCATGCAAACTGCTGGGGAATAAGGAAAAAGTAGTTGGATTTCCTCATCTGCACAGATTAGCACAGAGAACTCCATATAACCAGTCTTTTCCTCTCTACATCTTTGGAGAGCCATTTTCGTGCCATTGGATGACCACAAACAGCCATGTACCTTTAGATTTTATATACTTGGATTCCAGAAAAAAAGGTGCTACAAAGGATGACTACTGCAATAAAGTAATATTGATACACACACGTATATATACACATACATTAAAAAAGTATACTTATGTCTGCAAAGTCCCAGACAGTGAGGACTATTTTGGCTGGATTCATTTACATTAATCTCTTGCAGTCAGAGAGGAGTACTTTGTGCAAGATCGTCCTTGTTTTGATCACAATCCATCAGAATTAATGCAATAGTGTTTTGTGCTCAGCAAACTATCAGAGCAAAAGTGCAAAGAGACATCTGGTGATTCTTTTGTTCTAGGTTCCTACTTCAAGAAAAAATATAGCATTCCACATTTAGATAAAGAAAATATTTTTCAATATTTTAGTTCAGTAGATGCATCCTAACATTATGTACTGTCATGCATAAAACAGAGATATGTAAAACTGTCTTACCAGCTCAAAGGAAATGTCACTTTTTGCACTGCTTCTGTCCCTTGATAATGTAGGCTATGTGGTTTGATCATCAGGCAGTAGCAGCAGTGGCATAATAAAGCAGATCTTACTGTGCCTGATTTTAAAGATAATCTCAGAAACCAATGAAAAGCTGCTCAGATTATCAGATTGAGTTAAAGTAGCTATATATGCAATTACTCATTAGTCATGGAGAAACAGGAATTTCTGCTAAAGGGTTAACATGTAAAAGGCCAAGTAATTTGCTGAATAGAAAAGTCTCTGCTTGCAACTTTCATATAAAAAAAGCCAACAAAAGAGCTTTCTAAGCTTTCTAAAGCCATTTCCTAGCCCTGTCCAGATGTGGGGCAAAACTGCTTCCACTCAAGGCCTCTGCCCAACTCTGCTCAGACCCCTGCAGCACCCCTGAGTTGCCCTGTGATGCACTTCTTCCACAGCTGATTGCTGCACTGTGCTCAAAGGACAACTCTGGAAGCAAAGGCAAACAAGGATTGCAGTGCTTCCATGTCCCAAACCTACAGTGTATAAGGACCAGATCTCCCTGTGCCCAGTTGCAATGATGCAGTGGCAGTGTTACAGCCAGGATCCATCAAGTCAGTCCTGTCCAGGGGTCTAGTGCCAGAGAAGAGAGAAGCAGTCAAAGAACAGACTGAGTAACATTCTGTCAGTATCAGCTACTGGGGCCAAGAGACAGGGAGGCAGGGACCATGCAGAAGTGGAGATGGATGTTTCTAAATTGGTACATCAGAACGGATTGTGGTGCTTCTCCCAGTACCTGCTTTTTGACCCTATATTCTTGGGGAAACACAATTTTTCTGAATTAGATACTGCTAGATCAGGGACATTTGCAGGTTGCTCCAAAGAGGCACGAAAAACCCCCCACCTCAAACCTCTCCACATCCACAGCGACAACTCACTGACCAAAAGCTTGTTACAGCTTGCTTCCAAAGGGAACAACTTCCCTTATTTTAATACCATTATGCCACACACCTGTCCATGAAATCTGCCTCCTAGGGTGAACAGAAGTAACTTCTAGCCCAACATAGCACCAAACCACCACATTCTACCAGATGTACAGCCAGATAGTGTTCCAATAACAGAAACATCTCCTTCAGCAGTTCTGGAGCCAATGATACAAACAGAAGCAAAGAACACTCAGAACTGAGATGTAAAGGGCCCTAAAAAACCAGGCAAATCTCCCCTTCTCACTTAAGCAGCTTGGGGTCAGTTACCACAATGTAGTTTCTGAAGTGAAAATAGCGGCAAGATGAAGCTGCAGAATACTGTGTTGAGATCATCAGAAATGCTTCAATACAAGCAGCCCTTGTAGGACAGTGTGGGGCAGTCAGCACATCAGGGCAGTGCAGTTGTGCTCTGCTGCCTTGTGGAGGGCATGTGGGAGACTGGTAGCAGAGCAGGGAGAATGCATCAGCACGTGAAGACAACACCTCCCATGACTTATCACAGCAGATGACAAGAAAAATGGAAAATAAGGAGGGAAGGAACCAAAGAAGCTAAAATATCTTAGAGCAGTACTCAGGAAGCCACTGAGCTAGGGGTGTATTGAGGGAGTAATAGCAACATGGGCAAAACTAACTCATGTGGGTCCAAAATCAACATGGCAGATACCATGGCTGTTCTGAACAATCAAACCAAAGATGTGGATGCAATACAATACTGTCCTGTGAAAGAAACAGCTTCTCTTTACTACAGTGCTCTCTTCTGTTCAAGGAGCTGTGGGGTTGCCTATAGTCTCAGTGAAGAGAAGGGGGCAAGGGAAGGGAATTTACTGGTATCACAGCAACAACAGATTATTACTGCACTGGAAACAGATATTGTTCACCACAAAGGTTCTCTCAGGGTATCACCTTCTGGAGCCAAGCAGCCTATGGGTTAGTAGCACTATGCCTACTTAAGATGAAGGCCTTCACATTCAATTTCAGTATTATAGTGACTTTTTTATGACAATTATCCTAAACAAACCAGAGGTACAGAGATGTCAGAGAGAAAAACAGATTCACAGTTACAGTGCAAATAGCAGTTTCATAGTTGGTTTTATTAGCTAGAAGAAATTGCTTGAAATTTGTGTTGCTGACCTGTTAACTGCAGCAAAGCAGGTCCAAGGCAGAAGTTGCAGGCACATCCAGGTAGGACAAAATTTCTATAATTTCGGCATAGTTCTAAGAGCTGCTCAATTAATATGCTTGGTAAGTGCTGCGAGAGAAGCTGACTCAATAGAAAAGCCTAGTAGCGAGAGTTTGTCTAGAATCATATGTGTTTTGAAGACTTTTTTTTGCAGACCCCACAAGGAGAGGCAAAGTCTTCCTGAAACCTGAGTTGTGCTAGGTCTTTAGAACACACATTTCTGTGATGATTACATAAGAATTGATTTTGATCCCCATGGACAAGTCTGGAACCCTCCATAACAAACAAATTATTATAGCTGAGTTTAAAGAGCCAAAGATAGTAGAAGGAAAAGTAACATTGTGTTGTTTGGAACGGGTAGGGAAACTTGCATGTGGCAAACATGCTTGCCATGGGTTGTGTTTTTAAGGTTCCATGTACAGTCAAACTCTCAAGTCATGTGAGAAAATAATTTATAGTTCTCTACTGCAAAAACCTGTACTGCAGGTTACTGCAAAAAATTTTGCCCATCTACATAAGCCAAAGGATGATTTTCAAGGTACAGTCGTTTCTTTCTGACATTATAAGAAGGGGTTTGATCTAGGATGCTAAAAAATCCCAAAACCCAACAAAAACCAGGAACAATCAATCACAACAAAATTAAGACATTAACAGTATTAAGTGGCAATAGAAATAGGCATACATCTGTGAACCTAACAGTTTTCAGTTTATGCAATAGAGCTTACAGAAAGTAAACTTTGCTTCTCTTCTGAATTTTGCTAACACTTTGCTTCTGGCACAGTACAGAAAAGGCCCCACACTCAACTAGGGAACATCAAAGTCCTTAGTTTCCCTGTGTCCCACTCACAGGACTGTCATAGCGACAGGAGACCCACTGCTTGACATAGCTCCGTGGAAAGTCCTGCCCCTCCTGCTCAAGAGGGATTGTCCCACAATTGGTCTGACTGTTTTGCCCAAATTCACAGTCAACTGGACTTCCACAGTCTGAGTCCACAAAGCCACTGTCAATAGTGTCCAAATCTACACAGATCAAAGGGTAACTGTCACTGGGCCTTGTATTGTGAGGGAAGAAGTCATAGGAGCCTTCACTGTAAGAAACGCTTTCACCATCAGGAGAAGGTAGAGTACCTGGATTTTCCAAATCCCACTGATGAGGCTGCAAGCAAAGGGCTTCTAGGATGCTCCCCACCTGTCCTTCCACTCCCCTTTCTCCTGGCTGGTTGTTTGGGACACTTGTGCTCCTCAGGAGGTCTGTGGACACAGAGCCCGAAGCAAGTATTTTGTCTTGTGTGCTCAGGTCAGCCAAATGCAAGTCACTGGATAGCTTTCTGTCTTCCTCATCAATGTTAACCTTGGGGTAGCCAGGTTCTCCAGTGCTATCATCTTCCTTGTTGGTATGCTCATGTTCCCCATACACATGGTTACAGCTGCACTGGCAGTTACAAGACGTAAATTCATCAGCCACAGTCACAGTATCAATTGACAAGTGCCCATATGACTCGTCCTCAGTCCCACCACTACTGTTTACACTACACCACAGGGACTGGCTATCATGACCTGGGGCAGTCAGGCAAGACGCACAGGGCTTCCAAGGAAGATTCTTTCTCAGCTCATGCAGCTCTTCCTGTGGAGTGCTCTTGGAAGGATGCATGGTGTAAACTTCTAGGACTTCTGGAAGGACTATTCCCCATTCAAAGAAATCAAAGGTCATTTTCATATGGGATGCACCAACCCACTTCTGCAGAAAAGGACACACAGGGAGAGAGAGGTTAGCATCACAAGGTTTGAGGTTCCACAGAAATAACCAAAGTTCTTACGCTTTTAGAGGCAAAATCAAACTCTAAAATCTCTGACTCTTCCAATATAACAGTGTAGGATATGTTGTTATTACAAGACACAGGCAACTGCAGGAGAACTAACTGAAGTAATTGAAAATAATTAGCTTTGAGAGGTTTGCATGGCTTTGCAGTTTTCTCTGACACTCCTGTCAGGATCCTAGACTTCACAAACCATGTGAATTCGACTCACACATTGAGACAGCACCTACAGAGAATAAGCAGTACAGAAGTAACATAAAGGTCTTCATGGCACAGAACAGGCACTGGAAAGCTCTGGTCCTTATATCTGGAGATGTTTGGGATTCCTTTGAAATGGATTTCCTTTTCTACTGCCCTAATGAGTATCCCTTGCCCAGGATACATGATGGCCTTTTAGTTTGTCATGTGCGCCACTCACTTGTGTAGCCCATTTATACCTTAAAATCTCCGTTATGAGCCATGTAAAGAGGTTTGAAAAAGGGAGCAGGGTCTGGGATGCAAGCCATCTTCTTCCACAAGCTGGAAGAGAAAAGAGAAAGGCTTTGGGGTTAAGCAGACATTACAGATGCAAAGCAAAGCATCTCCAGATCCATTTCAAGCAACTGCCCAGCCTTGTGAGCTAGTAAGTGGCTGAGGTTCCAAGCGTGCCTTGTGCTGCCAGAGCCATCTAATGGCCTTTCTTGTGAATCTCACTGGAGGTGAAGCCTCAGCACTTGCACATACATATTCATGCTAAGGAAAGAGGTTCCAGTTTTTTCCTTCCTGGAAAAGCACCAAAAGCTAGAAATGCATTTTCCACTGACGCTGGGATGGCTTGTGGTCTGCAGGCCAGCACTCTGCCTTATGCAATTCTTCTGTGGACCTGGGCTGTGCCAGCCCTACTGCTGCACCAGCCCAGCCCTCCTCCATGTCAGCACCCCATAGCTCTTCAAGGGCCTGACACCCTCTGAAAGGGAGAGAGGCCTCCAGCCAGCGTTGAGGGACCTATGTCAGCTTTGAAAAGGGGCAGGCCAGTCATGGCTACTGCTCTGTTTGGCAACTGCAGAGCACAGACAAGACCAGGAGAACACATCAGGAGGCTGTGTGGCCCTTGCTTCATTCCCATGTGCCACCGTCTTGTCCCAACCAGCTGAATGGTAGCAGAGTGCCAGAGAAAAGCAGGTCACTCCTGGCAGTACATCAGCTAGAGACCATACCACACCAGCTAGAGCCCTCACAGGCCCATAGCTGCCCATTAATAGATATACAAGATGCAAAGAAGGCTGCATGTGAACAACCCATCTCTATCAAGATAGAATACTCCCACTTTCTGAAGCATTCTTACCTCTGCTGTTTGGCCAGAAAGGTTGTGACTGAGGCCACAATTGCCACAATACCAAACAGCAACAGCCATTCCATGCCTGCCATCTGTGTCACTGCTGGAGAAAGAGACAGGGTCATTCAGATTCTCCTTGCCTTTATACCCTGGTCGATAAACAGAATATGGTGAGGAGAAAAAGGGTTTTTGCAACAGCAAGAGTTGTCAAGCATTGGACTGGGCTGCTCAGGGAGGTGGTGGAGCCACTCTCCCTGGAGGTGTTCAAGAGACTAGACATGGCACCCATGACCAAACATCTGAGTCCTGACACAGAACACAGGTTTGAGAGCAGGATCCCCCTCCCCTCAGCTGAAGACAACCCTAACACACAGTAGAGGAGATCTCCCCCATTTCTGAAAGCTGCAAGCAGGACCCTGGACATCTGACACTGGAAAGGAAGCTAGAGGCTGTACTCCTGCAAGTGGCACACAAATGTACAGCCAGCCCCACCAAATACTCTTCTGTGGGCTTTGCCACACAGTGAGAACATCAATACTGACAGCCCAGGCCTGGGGTTCATGTGACCAATTGGAAAGTTAACCATACCTGTCTTTACTGGACTGTTTAAAATTTGTTCTAATTAATTAGATTTGATTAGAGCTCTGAAAGCATTTTCTGACACTGGATTAATTGAAAGGGCAAGGAGATGTGGTAGCATGTACCGGCAGGGCTGGTTTTCAGTGACAGTGGAGAACTCCATTCACTCCAAAAGCCACCATAGCCACTGTCTTCCCGGGGTTTAGCTCTCACTTGGAACTCATACTCAGTGTTCGCCTGTAATTCCCACGGCAGGATCACCAGTGTCCGTTTATCTTCATGAACAGATTTAGTCTTCTGAGTCTGTGAACAATTAAACACCAAACACTCAGGGCCAGAGTGACTGCTCTCATGTTGCTTTCATTGCTGCACAGTGAAGAATCCTGCAAAGTAACCTTTTCTGATTTCATGTTGTTTCTGCAAGGCCGTGCTCTGACTGGTCAGCAGCTGCATACAGCCCCGGGTGAGTCTTCCATGCAGGATAACATGAAAATCAAATGCATTATAAGCCTTCCTCACAGGATGTAATACTTCTCACACAGCTTCTGCTTCTCAATTAATTTTTGGTTTTGCCTGTTTTCAGTCTAGTCAAGCAGAGAGACATCTTTTCTAAACCATGAAAAGCCTTCTTCCACACCTGTGCTGCTGTCCTGGTTGTGCTGGCTTCCTGTTTTCTGGTACATCCTAGTTGATGGCAAACTGACATCTCACTTACCTCCCAGGTGTCAGTTCTTCTTTTGTAACGCAGCTGATATTCCAGCTCCTCATTCAAAAAGTAGAAGGAAGAGTTCTGGTAAATGGTTTCCCATGAAATATTGTAACCCTCTGAGAACAAAGCGGTCAAGTTGAATGGAGGCTGTGGTTTGACTGGAAGACAGGATGGTGTTACCTTTCATAAGATTACTGCAGACAAGAGATAGCCCAGCATGGTATCAGCAATGCAGAGTGAGTAGGGAACAAAACTGCCCTGGCAGGTGTGGGCCTTCTTGCACTAGAGAACATCCACAGCACTCCCACCCCTCAGCCATGCACAGAACCTCACATGGGAGCAGCATAATGAATTCAGGACCAGGTTTCTCTTAAAATATCTTCTACCTGTCTCTGAACCTCCTCGTTGCCTATGGAGCAGGAGAAGGTAGTACAGAGCGCTAATAACTCCTGGGAGATGTAAAATGTAGAGCAGCTTGTTCTTCTCATGACATAAAAGAACTCTTTGTAATCGTGATCACTTGCAAAATTGGGGAAATACCCCTCAACGTAACAGAGACATCAGGAAAAGCTGAGGCTAGGGGACACTGCATAAACCCACTGCAATTCCATGTCTGAAGTGCCCAAAACCCAAAATTTTTTGTATCCCTGCAGGGTTGGTTCCTATATTGAAAATCAGTAATGCAAAACTCCAGCAGTCTGCAGGGCTCAAAACAGAGCTATGATGCCTTTGGATGAGGACATCTAGGAGATGTGGCAAAGCACCACTACCCAATCTCTAGTCTGTCAGTGGGAGCAAGGAGGCTTTCTGAAATGTTATGGCATTTGTCAAAAAGATGACACTTCTCAAGTAAAGTTTAATACCAGAAGAAGCCAAATAGAAAAATCTGTTTCCTATGTCTGCGTGGCACCCATCTGCCTGGCTAAACACTCCTTTTCTTCACTGTTTGCTACACAACCCAGAACATATCAACATTCTATCAAGTCAGCTACATGACTGCATTCGGTCTTTGTGTCATGCAGGAGAAATGATTGGGAATTGCCCCAGAAAGGGGAACTGCCAGATCCATTGCATCTGGGATACCTTGTGCCACCCAAAAAAATGTCATGTTGGTTCAGGTGTCCACTGCAAGAGCCTTCTGGGACTCCTTGGATACCACAAGAGAGCTGGAGAAAGACTTTTGACAAGTGCATGTAGTGATAGGACAAGGAGAAATGGCTTCACACTGCCAGAGGACAGGGTTAGATTGGACATTGGGGAGAAATTCTTGGCTGTGAGGGTGGTGAGGAACTAGCACGGGTTGCCCAGAGAAGCTGTGGCTGCCCCATCCCTGGAAGTGTTCAAGGCCAGGTTGGATGGAACTTAGAGCAACCTACTCTAGAGGAAGGTGTACCTGCCCCATGGCAGGGGGTTGGAGCTTCCAACACAAACCGTTCTAAGGATTCTGTGATTTGTGACATTTGTAATAAAGCAATTCCTCCTGCCCTTTAGAATGCAGCCAAGAATAAACTCTTGCATAGTCTAGGTATTGAGACTGGTCTAAGGTGGAAATCTATCACCTATCACTTCATGGGCCAAAGGAATTTCCCCATGAAAAGCATGGACCAAGCCAGCTCTAAGCTCAGCCTCAACCATAATAGCAACAATAAGAGCACAGTGCTTTATGTAGATGAGTGTACAGCAAATGTAGCTCCCCACTCCTAGCCCAGACTGTATTTATCAAATCTATTTTTGTACTTACCATTGTCTGACAAATAAAAGTCTTTGGAAAGCACGTGCTGCCTATCAGCTATCTCTGTAACATCCACCTGGACTTTGGTATCTGCCAGGAGTTCAGTCATGTCCACAGTGCACATGTACTGTGTGTGACTGGTGTTCCTGGACAATTGCAAGAGACTGCAGGCAGCCACTGTATTTTCTGGATCTTCCTCAGGAGCCCTAAAAAAACAAAAACAAACAAGTCCACATGTATCACATGCTGTAGTTGGATTAATCTGTTTTGAACCACAAGGCATAGGAATTGATTAAAATAAAAAATCAACATGTTCAAATAAAAAATTATCTTTGAACTTCAACAGATTTTTTTCCTTCTACTTGCTCAGCTTAGCGTCTTTGAGAGAAGTAGGAAAGTGTTTCTGGAAAGGAAAGGTGCTCCTCAGGGCTGCACAGCCCAAGACTGCATCCACTTCCTTTCTGGGGCAGAACAGCAGCCGTATGGGACTGGACAATCTGTATGAGCCCTGCCAATGCACACAGGTGAGAGTTCACTGTTAACAGCAGCAAAGGGCAAGGTATTCTCATGGCAGGAGAGAAGGCAATGCTAAGGAAGCTGAAATCAGTGTAGCAGTCAACAGCAAGAAGCATAGTCAGCAGAGACAGGAACTGAGGATCCTTTGCTAGGGAAGAAGTCAGTTGGCAACTGCAGTGCAAAATACCAAGTAGAAAACCAGCATGGCAGCAAGAACAGGATTTCTACTTAACAAAAAGGACAGGTCACCACTCTGCTATGGCCATGTAGAGGTTCCTGCTGACTGGACTTTGCTCATCCTACCATGACGTACCATGTTGCAGTGAGATTGTATGAACCAGCACCCAACTGGTTTCGCAGGATACAGGACAGAGTCTGTACATAGTCCACAAAACAAGTGAGGTTTTCAAAACAGGTAGCTGTAGGTTTGGAAAGAGAAAACACAATATCAACTTCCGTGACAAAGAAAGCAGAACTTTGTATCAACATATGCACTCCTCAGGGTTCCCACCAAATCTGAAGGGAACAGACTGGTCGCTGACAACTCTCCGTTGCCAAAAGTCTCCAGTCTTGGGGCATAAGATATGTTTCAACTCTACAGGGTGACAAGGCATTGACAACAAGATAAGTGTCACACAAAAATCTATTTAAAACACTGTGGCAGCCAAAATCAGGAAATGCCCAAATTGTGACTGAGGTTTCAGACTTATCCCTGTCCCCTCTCATACAATCACTACAGCAGAGTCATGTTTTTCTGCAGGAGTCTTAGCTTATACACAGAAGAGGCATGATAACCCAATAAGAAACAGTAGAATATTCAAACATTTTTATGAGACTACTTTCTAAATTGGGTACTGTTCTTTGTTAGTCTAGTTTTCATTGTATGACATCTACATGGCACTTTACACATTTTTTAAAGTGCTAGTTTAGTAATTTTTCTTTGTCATTCTCTGTTCTGTTTTATAAATCTTGATATTGGCAGCATCAATATTTTTTATCTGCAGCTCCAGCGGCTTGAAGTATGTTTTTCATGGAATTTGGGAATAAAAAATATTGCAAATTTGTAGTTACTATAATTTCTATAAAACATTCTGATAAGCACAATTTATTAATTACAGACTTCTCAAGAGACTTGAGGGGCAATTGTAGAACTTACACTGGTCATTAGGAAAACTAAGTATTTTGAAAGTGGCCACAAAGCAGCATTTATACTCTTGTAATTGTTCTGCAGGAGCTCTGCTCATAGAGCAGTATCCAGTATGTGTTGTAAAAAAGTACCACTGTCCTGTGTGTAGCACACTTATCTACCTGGATTTCAAGGCAGGTGAGATAGTAGCACAATGAGAAACGTCTACATTGGCAAATCCTCTCCTAACAGCTCCTTGGGCTGACAAGAGCCACCACCATTACACTAGGAATGCCTGAGTGAGGAAATGCCTGCAGGAGAAGCGGCATACCATGCTGGTGCAAACCATGCCTACTGCAGTGACCATTCATTTCTGACATGTACAGTATCACCCCTTTTTGATGGGAATAAAATTGTCATCATCTAGAAAAAGACTCAAGGTTGTTACACTCAGGCTTAAATCAAGCATGGGTCCGCTCCTACCATAAGGGCTGCTCCCAGTCTAATGGGAACACCCTACTTCATAGACATCAGGCAAACAAATCCTTTGATGCTAACCATGCTGTGAGCTCAATTCCCTTTGTCATTCTGCTGCTTGCCTGGTGAGAGAAGTTGCACTCCCTGCTTCCTCCATCCCCTTGGCAATATGCTTTGTGTCCTGAGAGTTGTTTGCTGATGTGATATGCTCAACAACCACAGTGCCCAATCTTACAGTTGAAGCTGTACACAGAGAACCACCACCAACACGAATGCAGACAGTGTGTGCACGTGATGGATGACAAACACCTGTTGCACCCTACAGCTCAAATGGCCATCACCACAAACAAGCTGTCTGCATTTATGGTCACCATGCACAGCAGGCATGTCCAGTGGAGGTGAAGACCCCGTCTAGGCTGGGGTAAGTTCCAAGGAAAACACAGCTTTTCCCTCCTGAAGTCACCCATCACAATATTTACTTCCTAGTCCTCACACATCAGAGCACACACTACTCTCCCTGTGTGAGCTCTGAGCAGCACTCAGATTTGCCTACAAGTTCCCCCTTAACCCAAAGGGTTAGGATGGTGACAGTAGAAATTTGGGTATGTTTGCAACAAACTGGTCCCAAGGATGTACATGTAGGTTTTTTTAAACTGTAAATTATTCAAATTATATGGTTTTCACTTTGTTTCATTTTGACTTTTTAATTTCACACCACCTTCAGAATTTGGTTCTAAAATTTTCATTAAGTTTTCATTTTTTATTTTGAAGCCTCAATAGACTATTCTGAGGGTCCTTGTCCAAGCACTGTTGAGTCCAGAATCCTGACCAACATACTTTTTCTCTGTCAGCCTAACTTTATTCTCCTAGAAAAATGGGGTTAGAAATTTCTTGCATTCCTTTAGAGAGGGCAGCAAGTATTAATAAGCTATTAAGCAGTGGTAATTAGCATTCTTCTATGCTATTATGTTAATTAGTCAAACAGACTACTATTACTAGGTAGCTGGTAAGTTGCAAGTGTATCTTTGGGCAAGAACCTGTTAACAAAATTCAGGGGACAGCTTTTTACTGGGAAAGGAATAATTAAGTGTCCTAAACCCACTTAGATCTAGGATGAAATGTCTGTCCTTGGCAGCTTCAGAAACAAAACTAAAATACTTTTAGCAGTAAGATCTAGATTGATTCAAACTGAAATTAGTACATGGTAATTCCCTGCCTTTCATCACATAAAATTCAGACTGGACATCACAATGGTCCCATATGACAGGAAGATATAACTCTAAATGCATCTTTTCTGCTAATTTAGGTCTGGAGCAGGTCAAATGCTCTGCCTACAAACAGCACGTAAGCTACTAAACTTGCATGGTTGCCTGCAGACATGGTTATCACTGCCTTTTTCTGTTAAGCTGATCTGTTCAGAAAGTTAGCTCTAAGTCAGCTGGAGTTTGCAGTGTGGGTAGGACCCAGCAAAAAAGAGGGGGTGACTGTCTGCACAGTCCAGTCCTAAGCGAAGGGACTCAGACCAGGAGAGCTTCACTCCACTGCCCCTGGCTGACCTGCCAACAGCAACCCTGGGGATATCCTGGTCTTGGCCACCAGAACCTTTTCTACAGCAAAGGGGTTTTTTGGTAGGGGAAATGCTACTCTAATGTTAGTAGGAGATGTTTCAATGCAATTCAGGCACTACCTCTGGATGCTCCCTGCTGCTGCTGCTCCCAGGAGCAGGGTACAGCCTGGCTGAGCTCTGCCCAGCTGTGCGCCTTTCCGTGCCTGTCCTCCACCATTACCCCATGGAACCCTCTCCCCTGGGGCCTCATCTTGTGCTTGCTCTCCCACAACAACCTTGTGCCATGCACATCTCATCAGAACTGGCAGGCATGGTCACCAAAATAAATCCTGTGGGTGTACAGCTGGAAAGAAATATCTGGGGACTTACTGTACTGGAATAAAAGGAAGAAGGAAATATTCTGGAGCCACTGTTTGTTCCTCATGTTGGTTCTGACTGGATGACCTGGGGAAGAAAAAATAAAACAAAACAAAAAACCAACCACAAGCAAAACTCCCACAACCAATTAAAACCTCTGCTCAGACATCTACTTGATTAAGGTTGAGGTGGAATTAATCTTGGTTTCATTTAAACATCTAAAAGTAAAATGCCTTATTTAGACAACTAATTTCAGCTCTCCTGCGTGTATCTATTCCATGGTCCAAGGGGTGGATGTCCAATAGCCCTGCCAACTTGCCATAAGTGAGGTCAGGGAAATCTTTGCTCCTTGCAGCATGTGCACAGAGAAAGCAGCAAAGTGACTGCAGCTCAGGCTATCCAGGCAACAGGAAAGTCTCTTGGGTTAAGTGCTAAGCCATTTTTTTTTCATTACTGTTCTCCAGCTAGGAATGGCTTGCCACTAGAAGTGACATTGCTGCAGATTAAACACCTGTGCAGTGAATTAGCCAAATGGAGTCTGAATATCACTGTGGGTCTATATGAGCAAGACTAGTGAGAACTCATTGATTTGGCATACCCATGGTTAAATAAGAGTGAAATATCTAGTTAAGGGACCCAGGAAGACAGAGCAGAGAAAAAAAAGGAAAAAACCCAGCCTTCCACGTGGCACCCAAGAGAACAATGTACAGCACTGACTTCAGGGAGAGGCTGCCCTGATACAGTTCAGTGAAGAGAACCTACAGGAAAGTCTTCAGAGAAGACAACAGCAGGATGTTTAAAACAGAGGAAATGGCATCACATACAAATGATGGTTCAACCCACAGCCCCTGCTCCAACACAAAGCTCTCAAGTCATATAGTTCATTAAGGCTGTGTTTTCACAGCATTTAAACATTTACAGAAACACATGGATGTGCACAGAAGGACTTAAAATAGCTCCCTGCAGAGTACTGGTTGTTGATACCTGGTACAGATTTCATCACTGTTTTCTCAACCTATTCTCAAATAGGACAAGATGTTGGAGAGGTAACCTGTATTATTTTGGGGACATATTTTCATTGGAAGCAAGATGCAAAGATGCACAGACAGCAAGAAGGGCCACATGCCATGCCACTCCACATAGTCTGATCTACACTTTTAATTTAAAAAGCCTTTACCCCTTCCCTGTTGCAACAGACTCTGCTAAAAAGTCTGTCCTTATCTTTCTTACTGGCTCCCTTTAAATATTGAAAGGCTGCAGTAAGGTCTTCTCAGAGTCTGCTCCTTTCCAGGCTGAACAAGTCCAGCTCTCTCAGTCTGCCTACATAGCAGAGGTGCTCCAGCCATTAGAGCATCTCTGTGGCCTCCTCTGGACTCACTACAGCAGCTCCACATCCTTCTCACACTGGGGGTCCCAGACACTCCAGGTGCAGTCTCACAAGAGCAGACTAGAGGGGGAGAAATCCCCTCCCTCCATCTGCTGCCCACACTGCTGGGGATGAACCCTAGAACATGGGGGTTTCTGAGCTACCAGCACACATGGCCAGCTTATTTCCAGCTTTTTATCTGCCAACATCCCCAAGTTCTTCTCAGCAGGGCTGGTCTCAATCTGTATGTCCCTCAGTCCATGTTGATATGGGAGCTTGCAGGTATCCAGGTCCTGGGGTGCCTGTGCTGCCTCCACCACAAGCAACAAACACCCAGGCAATCACTCCGCAGAGAGAAGCCCGTGAGGCCTCTAACGCTTGGGGAACATTTGTGGTGTTAAAAAATTTCCCAGGTTTACTCAAATAATGAAAGCAAAATAAATTTAGCAGCTACCAGAAAGCCCCTGCAGCCTCGTGGGAGCTCAGAGACATGCTTTCAGGATGTCAGTGCCCAGATGAGACCAGCAAGGCTTGCTCTGGAGGTGCCACAGGTGCCCAATGGCTGCAGCACCGCAGCCCTGCAGCCCTGCGGTGCAAGCAGCAGTGCAGCTGCTGCCCCTCCTTTCCTGCCAAACATACCCTGCCCAGGAAGCACTGTTCCACGTCAGCAAGGAGCCCTAGACATCCTGCCACCCTCCCTCACCTGCTGCCAGTGGCAGGACAAACTCTCTACCTCCATACTCCAGCCCTTCTTTCTGCATCATACATTGCCTTAAATAAACACCTTTTCTTGACCCCTCTGGTCCCAGCTCTCCAAGTTTTCTCTGTGTAATAACTTTTGTCATTACCATTACTTGTGGTGGTGCAATCCCTGGCCACTGAGATACAGTCTACTGTCTAACCCCACCTTGTGATCCCACTTATCTTCCACTGCTCTTCTCCAAATCCTCATTCCTTTGAGGAAGGCCTGCTGTTATCCTGCCATCTGAAACCTGATCACTCAACTTCATGCTAAGACTGGCTGCACCACAAGCCCATCTCAGCATCACTTTGCATTGTGACTGTCACACACTCCACACTGTGGAAAGGAAGGGAGGAAGGGAGGAAGGGAGGGAGGGAGGAAGGGAGGGAGGGAGGAAAGGAAGGAAGGAAGGGCTGGGCCCTCACAGAAGTCTGCAGACCCACCACTCTTTTCAGAATCCAATTGGCAGGGCCTCTGTTGCTTCATATCCATAATATTGCTGTAGCTCCCTCCTTTTATGCCCATTCCTGTCTAAATGAACAGAACAATACATGGAAAGTCTTTGCTGCTTTTACTTATTGGACTATGGTTTCTTTCAAGTGCCTCCTCTACTTTCCTTCCTCTGCTCAGCGAATGGTACCATCAACCCAATGGGACAGGCAGGACTGAACAGGAAAAATCAAAGCAAGAAGCCCAAGTAGCTCATGGGGAAGATGTCTGACAGAGTTACCAGAGGCTGCCATTACACAATGGAGAGAGGTTAACATACAGCCTTGTAATCTAGAAGGAAGATTCATGAAGAAGAGCACAATAGCAAAAATAAGCAGTAGGATCTGCTAACATAGGTGAAACAAAGAGACAATACTTCCTCACTGGGGACTCCACTGTCCCATCTCTTACCTTTGCCAGTGCCCACAGATTAGTCTAACATTTATCTCCCTTTCTTCTTGCAGAGTTCCCGTACCTCAGTGTGGTGGGAAAGGACTGCAAGCTCTAAGAGCACCATAGACACTTTCAGTGCTGTGTGTCTGACTTCCTGGCTGTGTTCCAGATTGTTATGTCAAGACATGGACAAGCAAGATGTGCAGAAGAGCTGGGGAAGCTACAGCTCTGCAGCAGTGTCTTTGTGGTCTTTGCCAAAGACCTCATGACTTCAATGGGGATGTACAGCAGCCCTTGTTCTGAAGAATCCTCCATTCAGGCCCCCTGCAAGCCTTAATCCCAGTCTGTGACTGAGACCTTCACTTTGCCTACATCCCTCCATTTGTTACACCCTTCCCATTTGCTTCCATCTGTTAGCATGTGATTGTTCACCTGGAAGGAAGAATGGCAGTCAGCAATGAGCAGAGGCAGGAACTTATTCCCAGTCTGACATTAGAAAAGTCCTTTCTACCACCTCATTTCAATTTCATTATCTGTGAAATGGGGAGTCTAAGTCAGCTTCAGGCATCCTTGAAACACAGACACTTAATTCTTATAAAATGTCAAGCATGTACAGCTGCTGAGTACCACTGCTACAAATTCTGTAGCATCCTTATGAGACCACAGCAATAAAGCTGATTAGTCATTCATAATATGCAATATGTAAATGATGCTACAAGTTTTTAATATACCAGAGAATGGGAAATAGGACCAATACAGTCACAAACATTTATGAAGATTATTTTTGTTAAGGATCTGGAAATATGATGCTACAAGCTGTCAAACATGGATGCAGTCTAAGCTCACAATTTGAAGTGTTTCCAGGAAGTGTATGCACTTACAAAACCTCCAGGAAAAAAACCCAAACAAAACAAAAATCCCAAAACATAACTAATTAAGAACTCAGTGTAAGTAAAAAATAAAGAAAGAAAGAAAAAAAAAGGATGGTATTTCCAAGCATGAGAAAATGAATTTTGCTACACCCAAGCAAAAAAAGAGTGGAAGGCACAGTCCACCAGTTATATGCCCAAACAAGCTTCCTTCTTGAAAAAAAATCATTTTTGATGCACACTGCCATCTAATCACAAAGCTGAAGCAACAGGGAGACAAAGGGGTACTCTGACTATCCAGAGGCCAACAGCAATGACACCTGGGGCACAAGGGCCACAGCAGCTGTAAGAAAGATTTACAGTGAAGTTGCGCTCTCAAGCAGGAACAAACCGGCAGCAGGGAAAATTGGTGGAAACACGGACATTACCTGCCCCGTTCTGTGCATTTCAGCCCTCCAACACTTCCATGACCGGCCTGGCTAAATCATTTCTGCAACGGCAGAGCCCGCCTGCACAGGAGCTGAGGAGCAGGTGGGTCTCCTCAGCACTGAGTAAGAGCAAAGCCTACTTGTGGACAACCAAGGGCCACGGTGTATTGGAATACACAGCGATAAAGGGAGGTTGACGTCACCACTGTATCAGTATTACTGTGCCGACAGAAGGATGTGGTGAGAGGAGGTGATGAATTCAGGTCCAAACACCCACACAACATTTATTACTGTACTGCTCTGCTCTCTTACATGAGAAAAGGGTGGGAGAGCTGATAAAAACTCATAAGCCTCGTATCTAAAAGGTCATAGTGGGGCTGGTGGACTTAGACTCGTGCAGTTAGGAGGCATCAGTGTCAAGGGATTAAAGGACTAAGCCAAAATGCATAATACAGCATATGCCGCATTGGAAACAGTCAAAAACCGCTGTGTTCAGCTTCCATCTATTCCCTAAATGGTCCCAGGATCAGGGCAACAGCACCAATCCTCAGACCACTTGTTGGAAGGTCATCTGGCTCCTGCACAGGTGAGGGGCGCATCCCTGCTGCATCTCATGCCTGTAGCTTGTGCCTGGGCCAGGTCATTGCGAGGCTGACACTGAGGGAGGATCCATCAACTCACATAAGCTTACCTTGAAAGGGGCTGCAAGAAGCCCATGCACACTCATTGTATCCTTGGAGAAGAGGGAAATGAGCAGCACTATGGAGAGATTTGGCACACACAGCATAGTGTGGAGGTAGGAGGGTAAAGAACAAGGAGCTGGAATAACCTAAGAAGACTGCAGCAGTGAAGCTGGCACAAAGCAGCAGGGCGCAGGACGAAGAGGCTCCATGTTCACCCTCCATGCCTCTGACTCATCCTAGGAAAAACAGATGTTTTGGAACATTCAGGCCAGGGCAGGTGGCCCTTAAGCATGCTTGCCAGGTAGGTGCTGGTAAGTGAGCTGTCCCATGTGCTGGTTGTACACTGTTAGAACATGCATGGAGAAGGTCCCATGACTTAGTCCAGAAGCTACTTCTCATGGTGTTTGGAACAGCCACTGTAAAAGACCAGCTCTCTCTTCTGCATGCTTTGTGGATCACTTACAGGCACAATGTCAGGCCCAAGCTTCTAGAAAAGACCTATCTCAGCTGATGGTGCCTGTGGGTTGTGGAGATTGTCACCACTCTTGGGTGCAGTGTGGGACAGTACAGGGTCAATGAGGCTGAGCAGCTAAGTTAGAAATTTCCCAGGCTGTTAGTAATAGGTTTCTGTTGTGAGGATAGCAGACCAGGATGGTGGTGTAGCTTTTGCCCCCTGATTACACAGGATTCTCGAAGGTGTGCCAGTACTGTTATTTGTGCAGAGGAAGGAGGGAGAGAACAGCATGTGCATTCAGTCCAAACAGTGATAGCCTGGAAGGCACAAGCAATGCTACTTTTAAACCATGCAATAAAATGCATTTGATATTACAGAGGTAGTTTTTAAAACAAGAACACTGGCAGCACTCCAAGACCAATGGCTCTATAAATTTAAACATATTGCACCAAAAGGCCTGTTTTCCTCAAACTTAACTCATTAAAAGCATAATTTCAGCCCAGCCTGCAGTGGCAATATTCACCAAGAAGCAAATGTGAAGGACACACGAGGGAAAGCCTGGTAGATTCTGTTAGAGTTATTCAGGACCCAAAACCATTTTGCCATTACTGGAAGGGCAACATCTGTATGTATTTATTAGCAAGAATACACATTGAAAAAATAACAATGAGAGCTGACAATTCCTTTCTCTAGGAGATAAAACTAGTCACATTTGCAGTTATCAGGTTCATGATTTGGAGAAAAGGAGAAAAAAATCCATACAAACAGTACTACCTCCGTATTTTCTTCCTGTCAAGACCAATATCCTCAGCAGCATCAAATATACAGACCTGGCATAAGTCTATGGTCAAAGGCACCATTACAGGCTGGTGACATTTAGGAGAAAGATAATCATACATTACGGTAAATAAAAAATGGCAGGAGAACAGCTGTGACATGAGTAACAGGGTTCTACTGGAAGAGAAAGCAATAAAGAAACCACCTCAAAGCTCAGGAAACAGGTTAAAATATGAATGAGCCAGGCAGAAAGCAGAGGTGTTAGTCAGCAAAGCAGCAGGTTGAAAAACACCAAAGCTCCCCAGGTGGTGGCGGTGAGCTGACACAGGATGCTGCAGAGGAGGGAGGAGTGCATTGCTTTCACCTGCAGAGACCCCAGCATCCTGCCCTCTTGCCTCTCTTCTGCCTTTGCCAATTATCTGTAGCCACCAACACTGGGCTCAGCCTCTGTTTTCCTCAATATCCCTCGAGTCTGAACCCATACTGCATGAAAGCTGTAGTAAGAGGACATCAATTTGGCTCCTGCCAGAGGAAAAGGACTTACCTTCACAGAGCTGTGACTATGTACGTCTTGCTCACATGGAAGAGATTGCACAGAGGCTTGTATCTTCTCTTAGGAAATAACCAGATACATGCTGGTAAACAGAAAGAGGAATGACTGTGCTGGTGAACTCACCCTGACCATCTGGAACAGAAACCTACAGCTCTGCTCAGGCTCAAGCCCAACACCCTCAGCTGCACCATGCAAAGCATGCCCAGAGCATCTCTGCATGAGGTCAGCAAGCCTGTCATGAATTCCCACAGTGCTCACCTGAGCTGGCAGTGCTGGCACAACTCCCTGCGCCTTTCATGAAGGTTGGCAGCAACTGACCCCCTTAGAGGCAACATCTTATCAGCGTGGCCCCAGATCTCTGCAAGTGGGGATGCACCAAGACCAGAACTCTGCTGCTGACACATAGCTATTCATGGCAAGAGCTTTGTCTGCATCTCATGAAGCTTTATTTTACCACAACTGTCAAAAACCAGCGTGTCTCACCTATGCTGCCTGGCAGCAGCTCTTCCACAGTGGAGGCTGGGTGCAGCAATGGAGTGTGCCTTAGGCAGCTTCTGGCATCTCTTACAGGGTGAAAAACACACCAGCTGTCTTCAACCTCTGGTTGTGGCCGCATCTTCAAAGCAGAGCAAAGCAAAGGGCTCCCACAGCACACAGCAAGCTGCAGAGGCACGGCCATCTGCATCCCTAAACCATGGAACATGCAGTCCTAACACATTTAGTGACTTCTCATGTCACTGGCAGCAATGTACCCTGTCTTTAAGAGAAAAGGCAGGAAAGGGGTGGCTTCTCAGAAAAGCCACCCTTGTAGCAGCCCTCCACTATAAAATCTTGCTATGCAAACCCAATATAGGAGCACAGCTGGAGGGTTTTAAGTTGTAAGAACAGCAAAGTTGGCTTGACCAGAAGTGGGAAGAATCTGTGAAACTTCTGAACAAGAGTGTTGCAGGAGCCCAGCACAGCTCAGAATGAGGCCATGAAATAGGCAGCACATGCCAGACTGTGGGTCCTAATTCCTGCCCTAGTGGAGGAAACAAGAAACTTCATGACTTCACTGCCCCACTCATGTTGTGGAGGAGCATGCTATGTGCTTCTGAAGCACCACAACCAGGCAGTGGAGGGGGAAGACCACCCAGCAGTGAACTGCCCTGCACAACCTTCGAGCCCAGGGCCTGCCACGCATGTGCACTGGTCAGCACTTGCAGCACAGTACAAGCCAGCTCCTCCAGACCTCAGCTGACTACTTACCACAGGCACTGGCTCCATGGCCAGCTATGGCCAACGCACAACTGGGTCTCACAGCAACTCTCTAGGGCATCAAGATAAGAACTGGGGACTGGTTATAAGCCTGAGCCAGGTGTGGAAATTCTACCCGCAGAACACAGTCCAGTGCTTTCTCACCTCATTATAACTCTTGTTGCTGTGTGGGTGGCTCATTGCAAGTGAAACCAGCAGTAGCTGAGCTGGGGAGAAGCAGACAACCTCAAACACTTCAGCTTATGGCAAATTTCCCCATTTCTAAGAGCTGGGGAAAGAGCACCAAGTAGGAAAACCCCTGTGCTAGGTGTTAGTCACCAACTTGGTAGCCTTCAATCAGAGGACAAACACCACACTGTTATAAATGCCCTGCTCTTTACAGTGGGGTAGAGACAGGACGAAGGAAATGGCTGATCCACCATTAAACTGGGACAGGAGCTCCTTAGGATGCCTGCCACACTCCATGGACTGGGGCAGGTCTGGCACAGTAATCCCCCTATCAAAGACAGGCAGTGGCTCACAGGCTGTACTGTAAGAACTCTTGCCATGACAATTGCCTCTCTGCATTCAGAATATAGAATATTTGGTCTCATGCACAGATGGTCAGAGTTTTATAGAGGGTATTTTGGCTAAGAGCAGAAAAAGAAGAAAACAGCTGCTCCCCTTCACGCAGCTAAATGTGTCACAGCAGCCAGTTCCCCATTCTGTTCAACTAGGGCTGCTGCCAGTTTTTCTTCTCTTTCATCTTGCAGTCTTACTGAAGGGGCAGTATGGACATTTCAATGTTATAGAAAGCCACAGAATGGACATGTTGGAAGCAGGACAGCAAAAGGGACAAATAGAGCAAAGCACCTTAGGCCAGAGTTCGGCAGAGATGTAAAGCTCCTCTCAACAAGCTTGTCACAAGGAAAGAGAACACTCAGGACTTAGTAATCCAGCAGTGCTGCTGACAGCTGTTATTAGACGCTTTGGGAAAACAGTCCAAGGTGTGGCAATTCATTAAGCTTGAACTTCGGTTGTGTTAGTGAGGTATCTGGAAAGTGTCCTCTTTCCTCACTTGACTGTGCTTTACCTTTGCTTTGGAGCAAGCTGCTTTGAGACACGACAGTCCTGCAGTTGAAAAGCAGACTACTTCACTGGTCTCCCTGCTCTGATTGTCAGAAAGTTCCTGCTGAGCTGTTGCTTGACTTCCGACCTTGTGACTGTGGTGCAGTCAGAGAGGCCTCGAGGGCTGTGGCCGTGTCTGCAAGGTCTCAGTCACAGAAGTGTGGTGAAAAAACCTAAAATTTTGGGTAATGCGGGATCATGATACATCATCACGTGGGAGCCTGGGGCAGACCTGCAGCAATTTGCAGAGATGGGAAATAATCTGTGTGTTTGTGTGTGTGCATGGGTGCACATGCCTGGGCTCTGCACAGGTATAGTTCCCCAACACTTCATAAAAAACACCTATTCTTTGTAAAAGCAACTGCATAAAAAATAACACTTTAGAGCACCTCTGTCAGGGCTAGAACACAAACTCCATGAATCATGCTTCCCAAGGGGTTTTCTACAGAAAAGGCACAGCTAGGAGAAAGCAAACTATTCTCTCAGCCTCTCTTCACTATGGAGTTTTGTCACATAATTCCACAGTCAGAGGTAAACCTTAGGGAACAGTGTTTTGAGAATTACAACCCCCTCATTTGGTTCTCTGATCCTTTGTTCCTTTGACCCTATCACTGCAACACTTAAAAGAACTGGTTTTCTTATCTAAAGTTTGTAGCCCCTGATGGATGAACACTGGGACATCCCTGCACCCTGCCTCAACAATGTAGGGTCACAAAGCAAGATGCAGAGGCAAGTTATTTAAAAAGCTGAACCCTCTTTTACCCTAAATTACCCTAAATTAACTTGTCCCTACCCCCAAGAACTTGACTCCACATCCTCAAGCTCCTGCTCCATACTAGTATAACCCTTGTCATGTGGTTATTTTTAGTTTTCCACAGGCAATGACAAACCTTATGATTGATGGGAATTTGCCAGCAGCTCTTTACAGGTGCATATTTCCACGGAGCCAACACTGTTGCGAAGAGAAACGAAAAAAAATCAAGCCTGTGGTATTTCTGCAATGGAAAAGGAGTGTATCAGAACTAGCTTCTCCTGAACTGTGAATACACTTTTTTTTCTGAGGAACCTATTTCACTCATGGTGAGTCAGGTTGCTAATATTTGGTAGGCAGCCAGGTGAGAAAGATATGGAGGTGGAGTGATTGTGAGCACGTAATAAACGGTACTATAACTAGGCTAAAACTTGACACAAGCCTTCACTTGCACTGCAGTCTTTCAGAACAAACTGAAAACCACTGAAAATTCACTTACCATGAGCAGTAATTCTCTGTCCTGGTAGGAGCCCTCCTCTAGCCAAATGGGTCCCAAAGCTCCTCTCTTGGGAGGGGGAGCTGCCTCTCTATGAGCATGCAGGCACAGGCTAGTTCCCAGGTGGTGACCTCGGTCCAGACCCCTCACTGCCAGCTCAAAGTTGCAACTCCCACACACTGTCCAAGGGACAGATCACCAGCTTGGGCTAGAAACCTGTCATTTGAAACCCACCTGGCTTTCACGGCCTGGTAATAGCTATGGATGGCAAAAGTGGCAGGGATGGAGGATGGAACGTGGAACTCAGCTCGCACTACAGCCAGGCACCATGCCTGTCACAGAGAGAGGGTGAGCCAGACAGCTGAGCCCCTCAGCCCAGCTGTCTAGGTCCAGTTCTGGGTTACACAGGGATCCCCCTTCTATAACAGTTAGGTTTCATTTCACCACAGAAATACTGAAGGGAGAGAAAGGGAAGAATAACCCCACACAGAAAGCCATCTTATGGAAATGTGCAGACTAGAGGGCATAGCTATGCAAAAGAAAAAAGCCAGGGAAAGGCAGAATGGAGCTGGGGCTCAGCAGAGAAGCAAGTGCTGCAGCAGTTTTCCAACTGTGGCCTGAGCAGACCTCTCCAGCAAAGCACAAGCCTTCATGGAATATTTCACAAATATAACAGGAGAGCATAGGTCTAGAAGGGGAAGAAACCACCACTGGTGTCCCTACATAGATACCTCTACTACTTGGCCAGCTTGGAAGAGAGATTTGCAGTACCAGTTGCTGTGCTTAGCATTATGGTTTCCTTCCTCATGAATAGCAATACAAATACAATTTTCTAAATGAGAATACACATATACATTTTAATCAAAAAATCCCATTGCTTAATGGTTCTAAACTGTTTTGTGCCACTGCCAACTTACTAGGGTGGAATTTACCATACCAAAATATGTAATAACACTGTAGAGAAGTTGTCAGTAAAACTTCTTGAATAGTTCTCCAACGATAAGTACATACTGCCTTAAGCTGCAGGCTAATTCCCATTCTGACTGGACAAGAACAAGAAGCCAAAAAAAGGTGTTCCATGAGGGCAGAGTGTCAGACCACACACTGGATAATCTTTCAGGGAAAGCAGTGCTTACAAATGTCTGATTTACAGATTTACAGCTGCAGAAGTAACTCTGCTTGTTTCTACAAAATAAGAAACTAATCACCAACAGTAGCACTGTAAGCCCAAATGATGCTAATCTTTATTTCAAGGCTTGATTAAATAGGTATAGCAACATACATACCATGCCAGGGCTAGGCAGCCAGGACAAGATCCCCTATCCCACAAGAAGCAAGTTGTCAAAGCTGTGTGATAAATCAGTCACCTCCCCTTTGACCTGCACCTATGTCCCACTTTCAGGTGTGTCAGCATGTTCCACATCACCTTTGTGTGCTTTCCAAGCAACACACAGCCAGGGTGGTAACCACAGGAGCTTTACTAAAAACTCCTGCTTCTTGCAGCTGCTGCTCCCTTTTAGAGATTGCTCACAGCCAGAGACACCAGCTCTGACTTTGCCTCTGTAGAGCTGTGGCTGCCAACTCCAGCTCTCCTCAGCAGCCTGCATCACGTCCCAGCTGCCAGTCCCAGGCAGGCATGAGTGCTACAACCACTGAATCATGGGTGACCTGTAGCAGCCCTGACTTCAGTCAAGACTGAAATAACTAGCAACAGTTCCATTTACCATATATTTTATTTCCAAAGACTGAAGTCTTGGCAAATGTGGCTAGGCTACTGCCATATAGCAGTTGTCCTCCTGGGCAAGAGGTTGCACAAGTTTCATTTTTTTCTCATTCTTCCTGATGGTTTCCCGTAACAGTTCTGTTGGTCTTTTTTTAACTGCAAGTGCCACGCTGGACTCCTCACTGTGAATGGTGTGAGAATCAGAAGGACAGGAGTTATTCACAAGATGATAAGGTGACACCTTGTCTGAGACATGGAGCTCCAGGGGCTCTGCAGTTTTTCTGTCTAAGTTTAGCCCAATGCTGTCCAGTGATGCTGATAAGCTGGCTGCTGAGCCACACCCCTTCCCTTCTGCATGCTTCAGCACCTCTACACTTCCCTCTGCATCTCCAAGTTCCCCCAAGTGGTTGTGTGAGTGGCAGTGGAAGTCAGTATTTAGTCTGTTATCACTGCCCTCTTGCATTACTTTACCAATACGGTTAAAGCTTTTCTGTTTTGTCCCCTTTGCAGCTCTGTCTCTGCTGTTTAAATCTTGACATTTCATCTCTAACAAATGCAACAGCTGTTCATCTCTGCTGGTACTTTTATCATTGCTATCACCAGGTAACTCATTAGAGCTGTTGATCCAAGGGCTGCCATCACTAGTTTGTGTGTCATTCTCACTAGATGCTAAACCTGGGACAATGCTGCAGTTAGAACCCTGAACAATCAAACACACACAGTCCTTTATCCTCTGGTCAGGTTCACAGATTGCAGTATCTGGCAGTGCTTCGCTCAGGTTGTTGAACAGACTAATGAAGGATTCATTTAGTGACCCAGAGATAACATCATTGTCGCTGTCACAGTATGGACTGTTACATTTACCTGCACTACCAAAAGGCTGACCACCAGATGGCTCAGGTGCAACAGGGCAAGAAATTACATTGGCTTTCCTTTGAACATTTTGATATATTACTTCCTTATGTATTTCTTCCTCTGATAAAAAAGCTGAAGCACCTTCATTTGAATGTGTGGAGAAAGATGGAAAATCAGTATGTTCTGAACAGGTGTTTGGAAAATGAAGCTCAGTGCAGGGAGATCTGTAGTTGATATAACATGTCTGGTTGCTAGCAGGCTGAGCAATTTGATCTCTGTGGCTGCATTCTGGTGTCTCTGACAACTCTCTCAAAGGTGGTGAGGAACACCTGCTGTCAAGGCACAGAGTCAGGCTACTGTGAGCCATCGACTGAGACATGAGGGCATTGAAGCTCTTGTATGCAGAGCTGCTTGGTTCTTTGCATACAGACACAAGCATATCAAAGCTCCTGTAGGCAGAGCCACAGGGCTCCAGGGATGGAAACAAAAGAGTGTCACAGCTCTTGTAGGTGGAGCCACACAACCCCATGGTTGCAGACACAAGGGTATCAAAACTCTTGTCTGCAGGGTTGTTCGTTCTGTCTGTTTTGGTCACAAACGACTGATTTGTAGATTCCTGGATTAGGACACAAGAGTCAAGCTCACTTTCAGAACTACCTTGAAAAAGGTTATGATGAACCATTTGTTGAAGATCTTTTGCATCCACAGAAGCAGAATTTATGCTGGAGCTCCGATAGCCAGACTCAAATGATTCTTCTGATAGTTCTGACTCTTTGCTGGCTGTACTACAGTTGTAGTCATCTTGAGAGGCTTTGGTGAAAAGGGAGTCTGTGTGAGAAATATCACATAGTTGCTGACTCTGGGCTGCAGTTTCTTTTGGATTTCGCTGTGATGGATCTTCTGACCCAACTTTCTCGAAGGTTTTCCTGTCACCTGTGAGGATGTTTGGGCCTTTACTGTCTTGCATGTCATTTTCATCTGCCAGGATTGCATCAAACATGTTAGCTAGTAACTCATTGTGTTCAGGGTGCTCTCTGATCTCACAAGGCTCAAAAATGGTGATCTGGTTGCCAATTTCTTCTTGGCTCTCAGTTTCACTGTCTGTTAAACATTCACAGATTTCTATAGAGTCTTCAACTGGAATTGTATCAGGAGTTAAAACTGCACTGCTGCCTTTTGGCAACCGCTCTCCAGACCTGCTGTGGCAACTGCAAGATTTCTTAACATTTCTGATGTTATCTTTTCCCTTGAAGTTTTGGCTTGACAAACTTTGAGCCAGACAGTTCTTGCAACTTCTGTTTTTGGAAGTCAAAAGGAAAGAACAGTTAATGTTTATGTTACAGGAAACAATTTTATGCTGTAAAGCAGAGTTGTGTTTGTTTTTTTTAAATCTTACTTACATTTGTTGTTCCGTATGACTCTGCTTTAAGTCATGGAAAGGGAACTTGATTTCATCAAAGTAGCACAAAACTGAAAACTAATAACAATACAAAAGAGATTTATGACACATATGAATTGTATTTAGTATCCCTTGCACTAGACAGACAATAGAACTTACAACATGTTCTACTTCTGATGATCAGGAAAAGGTATTTTTTGTAAAGCTTATAAATTACCTTGACATTTTTTACAACCAAATGGCTCTTTGCTGGATTTGGGATTTGATCCCACCACTCTTTCTTCACTCTGCAAGGGAAGAATGAAAATTGTTTGTTTTGACTGCACTTGGGCTTAATCAGTGTACATTTCCCTCCTCTGTTCTCCTCTCCCTCTTGGGCATCTGCATCGCAGCAACAGAAAGCACTTGTTTTGTGCATCTCCTGTTTTTCATTAAACCAGTGCAAAGATGTTTACAAGTTTGGTATGTGACTGCTCTGCACAAAGATAGTCACCTATTCTTCTAATCATGTTTGAAATAATGTGTGAAACAGACAGGATCTCACTTTCACGTTACCATTAAAAAATTTAAAAGAAAGAAAGATATTTAACCATCATTACTGGAACTCCACCAAGACCAGAGTCCAAAACTTACAAACTCCTACTGTAATAAGCCTTTTTCAGTAAGATCAATAAAGACAATTCAGAAAATGACAGTGCAACTGACCTGTGTTTGTAAAACCTCTGCTCACAGCTAGATAATGGGCCTCAAAAAACCCAAAACATTCAATTCCTGTACTACCAGACAGTAGCAATAATCAGTAGCAATATTGATATCTGTATAAACTGTTACTCTATAAACTCTGTCACCAGTATGATACCTACTTGGTAAAACAGAAGTAACAAATGACGGATCCTGCCATGATAAGTATGCAGGATATGGGCACAGCCATCTGCAGAATGTCTTCAGCTGTCAACTGGTAATCTGTTAAACAAGCATTTACATGTGAATGTGCATCTAAATACTGGCAATACCAAATTCATTGCTGCTCTTCTGCAACTTAAAAAAAATGCTCTTTTAGAGGATGTAAACTAAAGCCTCTGGC
This sequence comes from Climacteris rufus, assembly GCA_013398175.1. Lineage (NCBI taxonomy): Eukaryota > Metazoa > Chordata > Aves > Passeriformes > Climacteridae > Climacteris > Climacteris rufus. The sequence goes on along the minus strand of VZRZ01008154.1, from coordinate 55,964 downwards.
AGATAAACAACAGACCCCCAGAGCTGCCAGTATCGCTGGTGTGCGCTGTGTCAGAGGCCCTTTGGCACAGGTAGTGAGAGTGTCAGGAGCTGGGAGAGTCAATGTGAACTGTGAGGCCACTGTCAGCTCTCAGCGACAAAGCCTCTCACACAGGCCCTAAAACGGCACTTTCATTGTCACTGTAGTGCCGCTATGTTTCTTGTTCTCTCTGTTGCTCTTCAGATGTTTTTATAAACCCTCGGACCTCTGATGGTTAAAATACTGCATAATTTTCAGCCTGAATACATCTTGTTAATTTATACTCACTTGCTCTCATATCAATGTTGTTGTTTAGTTCAAATATCTCTTCTACTTCCCTGCTGTCTACTTCATGAAATATTTATAGAGAATAAACACATTCCTTTCAGCCTTTTTTTCACAAGGCTAAGCAAATCAACCTCCCTTGGTCTTCTCTTCCTTAGTTTCCTGAGGAGTTGCCTATTTATGTTCAGTCTTTTTGGAAGCCTTTACAGATGTATTCACATTACATTCAAGATGATGAATACGATGATTCCATAACTCTCCTCGAAGAGAGCAGCAGAGTATATAAGCCTATACCATCCTTTTACCAAGCTGCCATTTTGACACTATTACCATAGTGAAATTCAACTTCTTCACTCCATTCACTCCAGTATGCTGGGTAGTCTGTGTAGTTACACCTGAGACTTGCAATGTAATCATAGCCTCTCCTTAAAGAGCTCGCAGTAATCTCAAAGCTTTTTGCCTGGTAGTTAATTGCTTTTACAGAAACCTGCAAAGAAAGTGAGAAAGTTCACTGTGATTTCTTGAAGGGTTAGTGACAGCAACTAAATACCAATAGTGTTATGTGTTTCAGCGACCTTTCACAAATGAATGACTGTGTGTGATACTGCAGTTTGTGTCATCAGCAGATGGTGTTTGTTACATGCCACCATGCATGTTCTTCCTCTACCAGAAGAAGCCCAGCCCAGAAGTGCTGAATTATTCAGAAGGGTGTCTGAAGTGCCTTACCTGCCCCACAGAGCTACCAACAACCTCCAGCTTCCTGATGTCTAAGGAGCAAATGAAGTTCAGGGAACAGAAGCACTGTATTTTCAATCTCTGCCCTATCTATTGCAACTAGCAGACCATTTTGGGGTGGCAGTCAGAAGAGTTTCAATCCTTTGACATCCAGCTAAACCATTCTGGGGGCAAAGTGACCTGTGGCAAGCGTGTAATCAGGAACACCGTGGGACTTGCTCTTGATGGCCCTTATACTATTATTCATGAAGTGACTTCTCAGAGGCCTTTTCAAAGGTGAAATCTCCAGAAACAGAAAATGAAGGGACTGACTGTCTCTTACCTCTGTCGGGTGCCACTTCCTCCAGTATTTCACTTCATAGATGACTGGCTGTCCAGAGAGCATGGATGGAGGAGAGTAGCTTTCCTCCCAACTCAGATTGAAGTTACCATTTTCAGCTTTCTCAATGGCGAGATTTTTGGGGGCCCTTGGCTTAACTGTATGTTAAAAAATACAATTAAGGAGAACATGGTAGAGAGAAGCAGAGTGACAAGCATTCACCAGAGACCAGAATATCATTGCAGTCAATGCACTTAGCCCTTTTCACTATGCTGCAGCACAAGGACAGAGAGGTCAAACCAGACCAGCTTCATGGTATTTATTAACAAGCACTGATTCTTCAAGCTGGCTGAACAAACTGCAAGTATGGCCTTTTGATGCACGAGATGCAGCTTTCAGCCTGGAGAATCAGGAATGACCTGCACCCTGACAGGAGCAGCTGTGTAGCAGGGTGGGCACAGAGCTCCAGTGTCACAGCCAAGCTGTCCTGGCCCCTGTCTCTTGGAAATCGATGTGGCCATCTGCTTATCTGGCAGATAAGCAGCAGCATCAATCAAGCATTCTGAAGAGAACCAGCTCCTTGGCCTGTCTAAGGTATGCAAATGGTTCCTCTGAGTGTTTAAGGAGATGAGCATTACCAACAAGCACACTGTTCTGACCAAACTGGGGGCCTAGGCAGAGACCTGAACTGTGTCTGCACTCTGTCCTGTGAAAGAGGAGTCTCACTAACTTTCTATCACTGGCTGTTAAAATCCAACAGCAATTACTGCAAAAAATCTTCTGTTCATGTGGCATGATTCAACTAGCATGAAAAATCAGAGTATGACAGAGACAGGAACAGAAGGAATTTCAGTAGGGATAGCCTAGTGTCTTTCTAGGAACTGAAAGTAGCATGATTCCTCTTCATCCTGTAAGCCACGTGTAAAATGCACAAGATAATCTAAGCCCCCGAAGTGCTGCTGGCTAGCACCATGAGAGGAAGCAGGTAGAGGAAGAATCACTCTCTGCTTTCCCCATTACTTATACTTACTGCTTAAGAATCTAATCCAGAATCAGGTTTCTAAGACAAATGGATTTTGCATTTAAGCTACGATGACCCTTTGCGCCTCTGATAAGTAAAAAACTGTTCCATTGACATGAATGAGAAGTTAGCTAGGATTGCAAAGCCTAGAACTAGATGTCCCAGTGACAAAGTAAACAAGTTCTTACCAACAAGAGCTGGTGTAACATTGTAATTCCACATATCAGTCCCATTGAATTGTAGAGCTAGAATATATGTGAGGCCTGATACAAAATAATCTGGATATATTGTGCAAGTGCACCTTAAACTGTCTTTTTCATTCTCAGGAACACACATGTTTCTGAAAAACAAGACAAAATTATATGATATTTAAGAGAATGTGACATGCTATTCCTTGAAAAGGTGAAATCAAGTTTCCCATGCAGAGCTAATCAAAACTGAGACAAACAAGCTCAGTTCCCAGAAACGTTTCCAAACCAAAACTGAGATCCCCAAACAACCCACACTCCCCTGACACCCCCTGTATCACACAAATGAAAAACTTGACAGAAGGGCTAAGGATCGATCCCAAGAGGATAAAATACCACCCTTCGTCACACTTCAGCATCTAAAGGGACATACTAACAGCTTGTCAGTGTAGGAAGAGGCTATTGCAGTGTATGAGTGAGGTTATTTGAATGTTGGTGTGGTAAAATCATGCAGAGAGGAACAGAAGAACCCAGATGCATCTTCCTTTGTAAGAGATGACAAGTGGTCCCACTCAAAACAGGGACAACAGTCTGACCATGGAGTTAGACTGTATGCAGAAACAATCACCTGGGCTCCACCAGAGAGTACCCTTCACACAGGCTACAGACTGGTGAATCATGTAAGATTTCTCATGAAGAAGGTAAAGCTTTGCATGAAGTTAGGGTTTTGTAAACTTATAAGAGCTCTACCACTCCTACCTACTTGATCCCTTCTCTGTACTATGAGTGCAGAGAGTACTACAGAAGAGTAGACCACTGAACAGACGGTGCTGTTAATCGCAGAAACCATTTTACTTCTGGCAACAGGAATAATCTGAATTACATTTTGTCCCAGACACCCATAGTAGAGGGAGGGAATTAAAGCCAACAGTAACTACAGGATATATGAAGCTCTAACAATGGCAGGATAACATCTCATTAAACACTTACGACACAGAAGAAATTTCCTTGTTGTAGCAGAGCAGGAATTCTTTGGAGCAATTAGTTTGTGCAGGCACCTTCCAGTGACAAACCAACTCTTTGTCATAGTCAGTGAAGCATGCAAATTCCTGTATGTGTCCTGCAGTCATAACTAGGGAAAAGCAGCATACAATCAGAAGCAAGAGAATCAGAAGACTATATTGGACTAAGCAGAAACATTAACTTTTCCATCTAAACAGAGCTTCCAAACCCTATAAATTAAAGTGAAAACATCATTCTTTTTTGTGGCTGGGTAAATGGAAAGAGAGGCACTCAGACTGCCTCCACCTTTCTGGAAAAAATGTCTATGGTGTTGGAGAGTAAGAGTCTGCAGTAGTAGTATTGAGATAGAAAGGCACATCTCATCCAACATAGACAAGAAAACTCAGTTCCAGTAGCTCTATCTAAAACACATCAACATTAAATTACAAAACAGCATCATTCCATCTATTAAATACAAAAGGTTCAAAACCCAAAATGCAGATAATTAACAGTCAGACCAGGATCACTGCTTACAGTCATGTGCTTTACCTATAATGGTGCTAAGGTTCCCAAATGCACACCCTCTGCCTCCCCAGAGCAGCTCCCCAGTGCCTAGATGATCTTCCTGCCACAGACTTCCTTCAAGTATAGACCTTTACAGCATTTCACCCAGCACTTCCTGTTCTGTCTTCTACTTGTCATTGTTATGAGACATTTGGGGCCCAGGAGAGACTGAGAGTCACACTGTGCCAGGCACTGAGGGGGTACAGGAAAGACCAAAGTCTCCGCACTCCCAGTGTTCAAATTTATAACTATTTTCACAGGCAGCATTTAAGTAAAAGACAGAAAATACTGGTCGAAACATCTTTGCTAGAACTGGAAGCAGAGATAGAATACACAATCCTCAGTGTCCCTTCCAGCCTCACGTTCCATTTTTTCAATGTGCTGCACATGGCTGATACATAGGACAGATGAGGAGAAGCTGGGTAACAGTAAGGATCATGCAGGTGGGCTAACAGTATGCCAGCCCTGGTACTGGAATGTGATAAATTCTCAGTGAAGCTGTCAGAAATAGCTAATACTTTTATCAAGACAATTATTTGCCTTTTCTGATGTTTGACTTCTCTTTGACAGGTAAATAATAACAGTATCTCCCTTTTCTTGCACAAGTTGTACAAATATAAATCCTTCTTTCCTGCTTTACATCTCAATTTCCTGTAAAAAAATTTAAAATAGCTTTGACTGGTTTATAGAATCCTATTAATTAGGATTTTCTCAGAATTTCCAAAGAAATTCTGCTAGAAGGTTTTCTGTGGCAATTATACAAGACCAAATTTTGTGTATATGGCCCAGTACATTACTAACTCTCTGTGCTTGTCATTTACATTGCAAATTCAAGATTCAGTTGCCAACAATTCACATCCTGCAAGGTTCTTGTCCTTCAACCACTTCTGCTTCACAGACTTATTCCTTCCAATGGGTATCTAAATATTAGATTATTACTCCCAAGCTTTTTTTTGTAGAAAGTACCTAATTTAATCTTCCCCACATTTCTATTTTTCTGTAGGCTACTTGTGTTATTTACTATGATACAACTTCTGCATACTCTGATACAGTACAGGCTCTGCCAATGTAAAATGTGATACCTTTTAGTGGATGTGATACATAGCACAATGGGATCTATAAAATTTGGATTCTAAGTTGTCTGGTATATTGACTGCTTATAAACCTAGAACTGACTGCAGGTCATGGTTTCATTAGTGCTCAAATACTTAGAAAACGTTTTGGTTTAGTTACTAAGGCTAGATATTTATCTTGTAGATAAGAACGGTTGCTATTATGTCCTTTCTGGATGGCAGTACCATGTTAAGTTCCTTTTGGTTCTGCATGGTACCCAATTCTTCAAAACTCATCAAAAAAGCAGCAACACTTAACAGTCTCACTGCTTTTTATTTTAAAACAATCATTATCCTGTTGATGTTGTTTATATTTGGTTACCATTTATAATTTTATTGCTAGTTTCTTTTTTTTCACTTTAAAATGTACTTTTAACAGAAGTACTAACATTTTAAAGCCTTTAAAGAGGAACGACATTATTTTTCAATGTATTAATCATCTTACACTTTCAACAATACTTCAATTAAATGAAGTATTCTTCTTGCTAAGCTATAGATGGCTTACAGTTTTACTTTATCCTGTCATTCAGTGCCCTCACGTCTTTTCAGAACTCTAAATTATATTCTCTGCTCTTTTCCTGTCACCTTCCCTCTTTACCATCTCTGGTACACCACATATTTTTCAAAAAGCTCAGATAGTTGAGAATTTCCTTTTTGAAACCACATACAGTACTGAGTTTGTTTTGAGTTCATGTTAAAAAAGATAACTGAAATACTGAATTTCTTTTTTAATCCTCAAACATGATGCTGAAGAAACTTAACATGTGTAGTTAACTAGGCAAACAAACACAGACAAAATGCTATAAAATTAAACTTTGATAAAGACCATTTAGGGAAATGAAAATATGGGATTACCTAGATCAGACAACCCCACCAATGTGCTCTTGCAAACCTTGATCCTTCCATGAATTCAAATCGCACTGTTTCACAGTACATAAGACAGTAGCTAATAAACCTTCTTTTTTAGGGACAGTGTATTTTAAATTGTCTTTTAACTATTTTGGTTTGCTTTATGAAATAAAACAAAACAAGACCTAAGAAACTGTAGACTACTGTGGAACTAGTTTAAAAAAATTACAGAAAGCAAAGGTGGGGTTCATTCTCCAGAAAATAAAAACACATTATTGAAAACAATGACTATATATATCTCATTTGTATTTATAATCAAACATCATAAAACATGCAAGGAAAAAACCCACATTTATATTCAGCCTCTGCCAACTGAGCTTCACAAAATAACCCTTAAGGAATCAGCAGTGCTCATCCTTGACACCTCTGCAGGCAGATGGGATGGGGGAGAGGGACACGCCGGAGATCCTGTCCCTTGTCTGCCCCTGTGCAGGTGCTGGGATGGCCTGCACACAGGGCCTGCCAAACCTGTTCCAACCCACACAGCTCTGTTTTCCAGCTCAGTCACTCTGCAGACTGTGCAAAGCACAAACTGACAGCAGCTATGCAAGCACACCAGAGCTCCCTGCACGGCTCCCTGCAGAACTCCCTGCACGGCTCCCTGCACGGCTCCCTGCAGAACTCCCTGCACGGCTCCCTGCACGGCTCCCTGCAGAACTCCCTGCACGGCTCCCTGCACGGCTCCCTGCAGAACTCCCTGCACGGCTCCCTGCACGGCTCCCTGCAGAACTCCCTGCACGGCTCCCTGCACGGCTCCCTGCAGAACTCCCTGCACGGCTCCCTGCACGGCTCCCTGCAGAACTCCCTGCACGGCTCCCTGCACGGCTCCCTGCAGAACTCCCTGCACGGCTCCCTGCACGGCTCCCTGCAGAACTCCCTGCACGGCTCCCTGCACGGCTCCCTGCAGAACTCCCTGCACGGCTCCCTGCACGGCTCCCTGCAGAACTCCCTGCACGGCTCCCTGCACGGCTCCCTGCAGAACTCCCTGCACGGCTCCCTGCACGGCTCCCTGCAGAACTCCCTGCACGGCTCCCTGCACGGCTCCCTGCAGAACTCCCTGCACGGCTCCCTGCACGGCTCCCTGCAGAACTCCCTGCACGGCTCCCTGCACGGCTCCCTGCAGAACTCCCTGCACGGCTCCCTGCACGGCTCCCTGCAGAACTCCCTGCACGGCTCCCTGCACGGCTCCCTGCAGAACTCCCTGCACGGCTCCCTGCACGGCTCCCTGCAGAACTCCCTGCACGGCTCCCTGCACGGCTCCCTGCAGAACTCCCTGCACGGCTCCCTGCACGGCTCCCTGCAGAACTCCCTGCACGGCTCCCTGCACGGCTCCCTGCAGAACTCCCTGCACGGCTCCCTGCACGGCTCCCTGCAGAACTCCCTGCACAGCTCCCTGCAGAACTCCCTGCAGAACTCTCTGCACGGCTCCCTGGGCTCTGCTGAGACCTTGGTCACAGTCAGGTCCAGTGCAGAGCAGATAACGGGGATGGAGGAAATGGCTTTCCAAACCGGTTTCTCCTTTCTGCAAATTTCTAATTTTTCTTGCCGATGTGGAAAAGTTCAATATAAAGAAAAAAATCTAAGAATTTATTCTAGTACATGGGTATTCCTGACATTTGAAGTCACAAATTTTACAGCAGTTAATTAGTGGTAATAGCGTTACCTAGTGGTCATGGAAAAATGGTGTCAAAAAACCTTCAGTATAATAATTTTAAATATTGACAAACATACCTTCATGTGCTGTATATGAAAAGAAAAGGATCCACAGAGTATATGGCGCAGCACTTGGGAGTCTTGCCATTATTGACACTGGTCAGGTTCAGTAGGGAAAGCTGTGCTGCAAAGAAAACATTATAAGCTTACATTCCTGTCTCAGTTAAGGTAAAGGTGTAGCTTTTCCTACCACTCTGCTAGAATTCAGATTCCCTGCTGTCCCAGTTTCCCACCTCTGGCCCCTAAAATTAGGTCATGGAACAACAAGACATGTAGAAGAATAAAAATACAAATGAGCTACAGGACTTCTCTGCAAAATTTTAATTAAAGAGGATATGAGACTGACATTGGCAGTGGACCTGCTCTCTTCAGCTACTAGAAAAGGAAAGCTGCTGGTATGTGAGCTATTGAAAGGGTAAGCTCTAGACCAAAATCAGTGACATTGTCACCAAAGTCCTATGATTCCACTCAGATAACTAAAGAAATTTATGAAGTGTCTGATCTATTGACTAAAATGTTTTCCCCAAGTCCTATCACCTGTACCTTGATAATCTGAGTATCACCCTCTTAAAAAAAAATTGTTAGCAAAGAACTCTGAGCATTGCTCCAACAGAATGCAGATTCATTAAAACATTAAATAATTAGAAGTTGTAAAACACATACCTAATCACAGTCTAACCAGCACAACTTTGGAGAAGGAAAATGATGCAGCTTTCGCTAAGCATAGCAAAACTGTTTAGGTAAATTGAAAACAGATGAAATAATTAATTTCAGACAAAAAAGCACATATCCCCAGGATTTTTTACCAATGCAGCCACTTAATGAAAGACCATATTCTGCCTAAGACATGGCTACCAGATTTCATATCACTGCAAACGGATGAGATGCATTTAAAATTCTGGTAAATTTGTAGGTGAAGTCATGCTAACCAATATGCTTTTGGCTTTGCATTCAATATAAAGAGGGATAAAATTTGTTCAGCAGCACATTGTTAACACACAACCCTTTGGTCCCTTCCTCTCATGCTCTTGGACATTAACTTCCATATGTGGACAGACTGTTCTTGCTGCCTGCAAGCTTCAGCTGTTCTGTTTACATCTGTAGAGCTCCCAGGTAGCACGTTAGTTTTTATTTCAAAGCATCATGATTCTCTCAGCGTGACAGAGTAACGAAAAGAGAATTCTTCAGAAGATGTCCTTCAGCAGGAGAGTAGTGTTAGGTGTTCTGCAGAAGCTTGGTCAGATTCTGAAGTAGAAATGACCACTGAAAGGTATTTGTGGATGGCAGTTTGATACCCTCTGCCCCAACCCAAACACAGCAGCAGAACCATGTTTCACACGTCTTACAGAGGCAAGTCTGTCTGTTCGGAAAATATCCATCTTAGAACTTAAGGGATAAGGACATTGTTAGTAAAAATAGAAGATCAGAATGGAGACTCTTCTGTGACCTTCTCTGGGGCAGTTACTACTCATCTAGTAATAAAGAACATCTGAAAGACAAATTTCTCAAGAAAACTATTACTCAGGAGCTGAGTTTTTCACATTCTGAGAATAGATGAAAAGTGACTAAGCATAGTAATTTTTTTTTT
>VZRZ01008154.1:28551-46441 GCA_013398175.1 Climacteris rufus | reverse complement strand
AAAAAAAAAAAAAGCAAACTGCTCCCGCATAAAAAAATCCTTCTATTCCCTTTTTCCTGGAATTCTCAAGAGAGGAAGCATTTGATTTCCACTGTTAGGTAATACTGTCACATGACTGGAATTCTAAGAAACTCTTAGAACTCTTAAAACTTTGGCAGAGAATCCTGAACCATGTAAGCATGTCGGAATGAGCAGACAGCAGACTAAAACCATCTTCCCATAGAAGAACAGATCTGCACATGTGGATTAAAATTGAGTTAAGCCACAACTTTACTGAAACTGCAAAAGAAGAAAATTTTTAAACATCCATAGCTCTTTTGCCTGTTACCTCTTCAGTTTTTCATTATACCAGACAATAAAATACCAATCTTAAACAAGTATGTAACACTTTTAGACAATATCAAAACTGCATCAAACCTAGTAACCCTGATGTGTTTGAGGAAAGTTAAGTTGTAAAGGCCTAAGTGACTTCCCCAAAACTAGGAAAGAAATCTCCCTTGAGGTTAGAAGCAGATCTACATGATTACTGGCACAAGCTACATGCTTTCAACACTTAACCTTTCTGCTTCTTGAAATAAATATGATATGATTAAAATTATTTCATTTACTATCAAGAAAAACAGTATTAACTTTTGGTCTGGTCTTCTAAGGAAATTAGGGTCACATTTCATTAACAGGCATAATCTGCAAAACTGTTACACTCAAAGAGTAACCCCTGCCCAAACCAGAGGTCAGATATTACCCAAGACAGCTTAACGCACCGTTGCTGCCATTGTACAGCTGAAGCATCACTCCCTGTTTAAAACTGGCTCTTTTTAAAATTGACGCACCTCTTGTCTTACTCTTTCTAGTTTAAAGCACTGGCTGAAACGCAGAATAAAATGAAACAAGCGGCACATGGCAAAGCAAAAGGTTCACCAACAGGTTCGGTATCGAGCCTTGAAAAGTAAACCCGTGCCGAGTGTAATGCCCAGAAAGCACTCCCTCTGATGCCGAGCTGGGCCCCGTTCCGGACGCTCCGCAGCTCCGGGGGCCCCCGGGCGGCAGAGTCCGAGCCCCGGCTGGGGCACGGCCGGGAACGGCTCCGGCCGGGGACGCGGACGCGGGATAGGCGGGGCTACTGCGCCCACCGCGCAGCACGGCCGGCGGGAACGACCCTTGGGAGAATTACACCAGTTTTGTCTGAAATACCGCAAAAGAAGCACCCGAGTTAAACAACCCCAAGGAAAGAGACCCGCTTCTGCCCACGGGCTCCAGACGGAGGCGCCGCCTGGGACGGGCCCCGGGATCTCCGCCCTGCCAAGCTCCGGAAGGAGCACGGACCTTCCGCCCTGCCCAGCACCGGCACGGAGAAAAACACAGACGGCACAAACGGCGCGCCAAGCGCAGGTAACGAGAAGGAGCCGGTCCTGCCGCCGGGACGAAGAGACCGCCGGACGTACCTTGTCTTCTCCGGCCCCCGCGCCGGGCTCCGGACCGGGGCGATCCCGCACACGACGCTTTCCCGCTCCCGGTCCGGCCCGACACCGCCCGCCCACGCCCGCCGCCCGTCCGGGGAGGGGCCGGCGCGGGGCAGGGGAGGGAGGGCCGCAGGGAGGGCCGGGCTTACCGGCGGAAGGCGCGCGCAGCCAGGGCCGAGCTGTGGAGCAGCGATACAGGCAGGTCCGGGTGGAACCGCGGTGGGAGCCTGGGGAACCCTGCTGGGTCCCGGGGAGCCCCGGTGAGTCCCGGCAGGGCCGGGGGCCGCGGGACGGGCGGTTTTCGGGGCCATTGCGCCCGTGGGCTGCGGCTGGCCCAGGGTCGCGCGGGCGATGAAGCGGCGGGGCCGGAGCTCCGCCAGGAGCGGGCAGTCTGTCGGTGCAGTGGTCACGGAATTTCCTGAGCTGCCTTTAGTTATTTCAGGCGTTCTTCGAAACCTGTAGAGCATTGTTTTCTGTCCGAAGTCATCCCCTCTGATTGAGTGTGCTCTAATCAGGTTGTGTGCGGAGCAGGAGCTTTAATTAGCACAGAACCAGTGACGGTGTTGTGTTTGTCACCCAACACTGTTATTTTCAGGTTTGTGGGGGTATGATAGTGTTGCAATACCGTAGGAGAACGTATCGGTTAACGGAACATTGCGTAATGGTCAGTGGGACACCGAGAGCTCTCTAACCACCCTTCCTAACAAATCCGGTTTGTTCAGGAGCACAACTGTGCGGCTTCGATGGAAACCACGCCATACAGAGACCATGATCAAAGTTTAGAGGCTCAGTGACCAGCAGAAGTGCCTAGCGACCCTGCAAGAACACCATCTGACACTGGCTGTGCAGACTCAAGCAACTTAGTAAGTGTATTACCTTGAGCCAACAGCACACGTTAGGCAGGAGTCATTCCCCTGTGTATCCAGTGCTGCAAGAAAGTATTGCCTGCTTCTTAATACTACATTGCTGTTGAGGAGTTTTATTCCTGATTTGAGCTAAAAATAACACAATGCCTGTGTTTTTCTTTGTTGTAGGTAAAAGTAGTTTGACTTGTCTTTTGCATCCTTCCAGAACCTTAGAGCTAGTCACCCTCTGCATTCTGAGGACGACCTGGGGATCTGCTTTTTTGCCCTCATTCAGTGTAATAGAGTTTAACTGAAATCTTGTGTATTCTTGGACTATGTATTCTGAACTTGCATGAACATGTGTATTAATTCCAGCTTACACCTCCTGCAGCACTTGCACGGTGGGGGAACACTGTGATGGCAGCTCAGATGACCGATGCTCACCGACGGTTCTTGCAGGTTCTGATGTCTAATGGTATAACAGAAGGATTGGAGGCCAAGAAATTACATCAGCACTGCTGTGAAACTGATAAAGGTGTGTCTGTAGTGATGAAAGTACTGGGGTTTTTTTCATGGTGCAGCTTAGAAATAGTTACATTTCCAAAGGGCACACACCAGCTAAGAAAAGTTTAAAAACGAATGATGTGAGTGTCCCCTCACTTTCCTGAAAGATATAGCAATGAGTAAACTAACTTCTAATCAGACCAGATTCATAATAGTACTTTTTATTTTATCAGGGTTGTTTTTTATAGGTTATGCATATACGTTATTTTTAAAAAGTAATTTTTGACACTGGAAGTACTTCACTATAGTGAATGCTTTTAAGTAAATGCACTTCAGTTATTTTTCTCAGGTGTTGTGGGAGAAGTGACTACTGCAGAAACATTTTGGTGAGTATAAGATGAGGTTTTGTGGTGAACTGCTGTGCTTTTTCCCACCTTGCCTGCAGTGTATTGCTCATTCCAAGTCCTGGAAGCTGTGCTCTTGCCAGGCCTAGGAGTGTCCCTGTGCCATGTCACCATGCTACCCACTCTGCAGGGACTCTTCTGGTTTACTGTGAATTTGTATCTACTTATCCATAGATGTCAGGTCAGAATGAAGTAGTCTATTTTTGTGTCTCCTGAGTCAAGAACTGTAACTTGACCAACTTCATAGATGCTAAAATTGTGAAGTGCAACTTTTGGCGTGCTCTGACCCCTGTTCATTTTTTATGAAGAGTTTATATCCCTTCTTTTCTACATAAGATCTACTGGAGTAGCCACTCATCACATTAAAATGTTACAGCTGTTGTACAAAAGAATATTTTGTTATCTTTCATCTTTTACCCTCTCAGATCTGTCAATAGCACTCCCTGACTGCTGTGTGCAGAGTTTCCTGATGACAGGGACCAAGCATGTGGCAAAATTGTACTTAAATACTGTACTTACTTTACTGTTGTTCTTGTTGTTTGTTGGCTTTATTCACTAGAGGAGTGTTGTGTATCAGAGTCAGCAACTCCTGGGCAGGAGCACCCTGTGAGTGCTGTTTGGCACTGTGCTGTACAGTGCTGTGGGGTCTGGGAGCAGGACCTTGGCCCAGTGCTGTTACACGAGCGAGTGACTCCTGTGACTGAGGACAGGATTAATACAGTGATCACTTGTAGTTTTGAGTCGTGAATCATTTTTCTAAAATTATGAGCTGTTACTTAGCTCTGGTTTTTAAACCATAGCCTGATGAAGGCAACAGGAGTGTTGCCACTGACAAAATCTTGTTATGGATGGATGTGAGGGTTGTGCTAGGTCTGTGCAGGCACGCTTCCACAGAATGACTACAAAGTCCATCTTAATTATATCTGTGATAGAGCTGCTGCTAGTATTTACTTGGTTTGTAGAACATGACACAAGATACTACTTGTGTTTCTATAGCACTAGAATTCTAAGTTTTCTGATATGTAACTTGATCACTTACATGCCATTAATTTGTGAAACAGCACACACAGAAACAAGGAATCCCTTGTGTGTAAAGGAAATCAAGCCAGTGTATTTTTCTATTGTGCATAATATTTTTTTCTGGTCATGTTTTATTTTCAGTTCAGCTTAGTTCAAGTCACTGTAATTACTGGACTAGTGCTGTGAGCTCCCTACAGCAAGGCAGAATGTCTGGACTCTGTCAACTGACTTTAAAGGAGCTGAGTGTCTCTGAAGGCCATGAGACAGCAGCAGAAGGAAATGATATGTCTGCTGAATAGAACAGTTTGAACTCTGCCTCACACAGTTTTAGCACTTTTACCTGGGAAAAATGTTTCACATAAAAAGATCTGCTTGGTGTGTAGTTGTTTGACTTTTTTCTGTATGTGCTTTTTCTTATTTATTTTCAGTTTACTACGCACACGATAAATTGGATGATTTCATCAACACTATTAACAGCCACCTGCAGCCTTTGTTTATGCAGATCCGGAAAGGAATGTCAGAAGAGGATGGGCAAGCACATTATGCTCTAGTAGGTGCCTGCGGTGCTGTGTTTGCATGGGGCTGGCAGCTTCTGCAGGAGCTGCTGGGAGGATAAACTGCCACAGCCACAGCTGTGTGGGAATAGGACACAGCAGCAAGGGTGACAGCAGTATTGGAGTTACTTAGCATAAACATTGCTTAAGTGCTGAAGTGAGAATCCATTTCTACAAGAGGCTTTCTTTCCTGAGACAGATTTTTAAACTAGAAAACACAGAGAGCCCTTCAGTATGTTTTCTTTTTCTCCCACACAAAAATCAACCTAGCACAAAAGGGTTTCTGAGGAGTGGCCTACAAGTTTCCCCAGATGATCTGCAATGTGCATGTTGGAGAAGGAGGGTCATCTAGTAGTTTCAAAAGACCATAGAGGAGGTATTCTAACATTAGCTGTTGCTTTTAACCTTTTATTTTGCCAGTAAAGTTGAGCTATTAATAAAGAGCAGTAGCATATGCAATAAAAGTAGGAAACATCAGCAACTGTTTTTCACAGTGGAAAAAAAAAGTGACTGATAACAGAATTCCTGCTGCTTTCTAGCACCGGGCCTGGTGTGATGTGTCAGTTCTGACTGACTTCAGTTCAGCACTCTGTCACTTCTGGGGGCTTGGGTTGTTAAACGGCTTCACCAGGGCAGAGGCAGCTGTGGAGAATTTGTGGCTGGAAGATCAGGGGTTGTAAAGAAAGGACTTGAATACCATCAAGTGCCCCTCAAAGAACAGATTCTTTCATGCCCCTTAAAGAACTAATATTTATGTTAATTGTAAGATGTATTCTTTACCTTGGGGGGTCTTTTATAGTTTCTGATGTAAAACTACAACAGCACTGATTTCAGTTTATTTTTTGTAGGTGAGTTTGGCAGAAACTGAAGTAACTAAAATGGCATCTGACTATACAGAAATTGAATTAGAATTGTTCAAAAAAACAGTAAGTATGTCACTTATCACTTAGTGAATCACATTATTTGTGAAGGTATCATCTTAAAATGGAGGAAAATGAAAATGAATGGAGATGTGGTTGACGAACTAGTTGCCATTTTATCTAAGTTTATCTGAGATCAAATGGGTGGGGGGCCAGGGATGAAAATATGCACAAGTAATGATTCCCTGTTGGAAGTCAGTAAGGCAAAATCAGCGCCAGGGAAGTGCTCCTTGGGGTTAGGGACTTGACATACCCACTTTTAGTTACACAGTCAACTTTCTACAGGATTTTCAGTCATGACTGATGAGTTTTGTACTGGCTTCAGTAGGTCAGCAATATACAGTTTTTAATGCTAATGACATACAAAATGAATTTGCTGATTTGAATACAAACACTTGTCTATGGTTATTGAGGTTTTTCCTCAAAAGAACTTTGATAAAGAGCAGATAAAAAGAAACAGATCTGTCACCACTCACTGTATTCAGGGACCCCTGAATACAATTTCATTTAGGCAGCACGTACACTTCTATTTGTGGAAACATTTTCTCGGCAAAAATCAAAACTGTCAAGGGGACAATGATTGTTTCAGCTTTTGATCTTTGTTTTACAGTTCTGGTTCAAGCCATATACTGTAGTGTCTCTCACATATATGGATGTTAAAAAGCTGCACATCAGCACATTACTGTAAGGTGTGTCTGTCTAATGGCATTGTTTCTAATATTGTGTAATATTTCTGTAGATGGACCTAATCATTTTATCAGAAAATGGCTTTGCCTCATCTACAGATATTTTAAACTTGGCAGACCAACTTAAGACAAAGAAAATGAAGAAAAAGGAAGCAGAACAAGTGCTGAAAGTTTTTGTGGAGGATAAATGGCTCTCTGAGGTAACTGCTTTCTAGTGTTTGTATTTCAATAGGTCCAGTTACCATGTTTTTACGTGGTTGAAATTGGAGGTGTTCTTGAATGAATTATGGAAAAAATGGTTTTAAGGGGCCTATGCTTATTGCTGCTCCAGTGATTTTTGCAGAAAAGGAAGTAGAATTAAAAGGAAAAAGTCCTTGGGTAGGTCTGTACAGAACCATACAGTTTCAGTTTTCTGTACCTGAGCCAGGTGGGTTTATGTGTCCAGTCCTGCCCAGTGACACACAGACATTTCTTTGTACACGACAGCATAGTATCCTTCAACCTGGCACAAGAGCCAGGGAAAACTCTTCAGAGTGATGCATGCTGTTAGTTACATGTAGAATTTCCTGAAAAGGAGCGAGGCCAGACATGTTGAAAACCCCTGTACCTGAAATGAACAGGCTGCTGTGTACATGGCTGAATCTTCTTTACTTCACGGGGGAGGAGTGGAGGTGAGCTCACCATGTGGACACTGCAGTTGCTTGAGTGAGACCTTAATCCCTTTTCTGCTGGAGTCATTGCATCATAGATCTCCAACCTGCTGCCACACAGTTACTCACATGTTAAATTGATTTGGCAGAAATTTCCAAAGAGACCTCAAGCAGAAAATGCCTAGATTTTGTTGAAAGCTGTGAGAATTTCCTCTAACGTGCAAATGAAGGGTCCCAAAACAGCATACCTCTGTTAAGGAGAGCATGCTTGTTCATCTATACTTTCCAAGGACTGGACCTCTGTTAAAGGTGTGGGATCGTTATTCTGCTCCTCTAAACAAATGAGTTCTGCTATTTCAAAAATGTTCTGGCTTTGCATTGTACCAACATGTTAGTTTCATTATGGTAGAAAAAAAGTGGCTTGTTAGCAGGTGGTTAGCAAAGTCAGAAAAGGTAAAAGGAATTAAAAGAAATTCCTCATCTCAACACTTGTTTCCTTAGAAAAATGGAGAATATACTCTGCATACTCGTTGCATAATTGAGATGGAGCAGTACATTCTCAGCAACTACCAGGATGTGGCAAGGAAATGTAACATCTGTCACAGCCTCGCCATCCAGGTAACATCTCTTTTGTCACCTCAGCCAATGGACTTCCATGGTCATAGCTGAGGTTTGTGATACTTTCCTTTGCGTATTAGGCAGGCACTAAAATCCTGGTCTTGTAATCTCATCATGGTATTTTGTAAAAAACTTTTTTTTTTTCATTGTAGGTATTTTATCTTCTGTCTTTAGAAATAAAATTGTCTCGGAGCAGTGTCTCTGAGTATAGAACTGGGGAAAGTGCACTCCTGCATGAGGAACACGGTTGTGCTGTCTGGCTTTTCAAATCAGCACATTAGAGATGAATCCCTGATGCTAAAACAGGTTTAGCAGTGAGGTGTTAGCAGTCTCCTCTTTGTACCTTACCAACAGACAGCTTCATGTGATACATTCATTCTTGATCCTCGGATTTCTGTTCAGGAATTGTTTGTGTTTGGACCTCAGAAGGGATGTGTGCTACGGAGAGCATGCTCAAGCACTGTGTTTTGATAGCTCGGACATTACCAATTTAGTCTTGCTTAAGTAGTTACAGCCTGGATTCCTATTCCCAAACTGCTGCTTGATCTGTGAGCCTGCATCTCTCATCTGCCCAACTAACATGCTTCCATGTTACTTTTTTCAGTCCCAACTGGTCTCCTTTATTGCACTGAAATTGTTGTCTTTCAGTCTAAATTTTGTCCATGTAGGAAAACAGTATCTCCTAGTTTCCAGAATAATACCTCCCCTTACCATTTACCAGCTTTGACTGTTGAGTGTCCCCCACCTGTACTGTGGGAACGATTCTTTGGAACAAAGTGTTGCATATCTGCTGCCCTTTATAACAACTTTCTCTTAAATTGAAGAACAGATTAAAAAGATTTTTTTTTTGGTCTGATTTCAGAGCCAAGTATGTGAATCCTGTGGAATTGGAATGCATTTACCTTGTGTCAGAAAGTATTTCAGAGCTCAGACTGAACCCCGCTGTCCCAAGTGTAATGAATTCTGGTCTTGTGACATCCCAGGTACCGAGCAACCTATTTTTAAAAAAATTGAGTGTAATAATACTAGGAAATGGGCTGTGCTGCTCAGTGGCACTGTGCCTGTATTGTTTATAACTGTAGGTGGGTATCAGTTACTTCTGACTTCAGCTGTATGTTTCAGACACTAAACCACCCACAGGTGGTACTGGGCCCTCACAGTGCCCAGAGTGTGCCATGGGGGCATAGCAGACCCTGTGCATGTTTTTTTGTAACTACCTTTAGGAGGTAGGGGGGAATAGGGGACACACACAACCCAGGACACTACAACTTCTGGAAATACTGAGCTTCTAAGAATCTTGGAATCTTAGGAATTCCTCCGTTTCTTCAGGAGAATTGGACATTGTGAGCAGCAACACAGGAATATACAAAGCATTTTAGAAAAGGAGGTTATACAATAGTATCCTTTTTTGTGTGTTGTCCATTAACCTTCCTTTAGTTTTCTTTACAGGTATGAATCGGATGGACTCCTAGACTCACCACAGAGCTCCATTCTCACCCCCAGATGATGCCAGTAAAACTTAGTGTCAGTGACATCTGTTTGCCCCCACTCTGGCAGAACAGCCAGGCTGTATTGTATTCATTAGTAACAGTGTTATTTTCTGAAGTTCGAAGAATCTTACAATAAAACTATCTTTGACCTTTCTGTTCACAGCAATGCCTGCACAGCTTTCTTGGAGGCTGTTTTGTGTTTATGATTCTCCATATTCTTGCATTGGGACTCTCAGTGCATGTTTTGGGATGAAAGATGCAAATGTCTTAGTCAGCCCTGCAAGCTGATTCAGTTGCACAATGGAAATGACACCTGCTGTAGAACCTCAAGAAGCTGAAAAATCAGTGCAGTATGTGTGTCAAGCAGCTGGCAGAGTCTCTGACCTATGGCCGGAGTTGGAACACTTCTAATTGGCTGTGGCTTGTGTTTTGTCCCTTCTTTAGATGCAGAATTTGTCTTGATGGAAGGCCAGGTCATGAGCAGCTGTGCTCAGTAAGGAGGCAATATTGCCACAGTCAGAATGATTGGGAAGGAGTAGGACTGGACTTGGGGCAATGTTAGCTTATGTCTGCAAAGTACTGAAAAAATTACCATATTGAGATTCTTAAGGTTTTTTGTCTTGGCACTTCTATCTCCAGTTTTTTCCTTTAAAAAAGACTTGGAAAGGAGCCCAGGACTGGCTACTGTCACACACCAGACTGGAATGGCAGCATTCTAGTCCTTGGTAGAGATGTGTGACACTCCAGAAAGGCTGTGTCAGCAGTTCAGGTTATGGTTAATTGAAGTATAATTGAAGTATAATTAATCTTCAGTTTCTCTAACTGCAACTAAACTATGGATTAACTTCAATTATGTTCTAGGTTTTAACATGATGTTGTGGTTTAGGAATGGTACTCCCCAAATGAGTGTTCTCACCAAAACATTCCAAACCAAGAGCTGCTTGCTCACACCCTCCTCCCCCTACCTCTCCCCTCATGGAGAGGAGAACTGGGAGGCCCAAAAAATAAATATAATGAGTTGCAATAAGAACAACTTACTGGAAACAGCAGTGGAATAAGAAAATGAACAGTAACAGCAACACTATCAATAACAGAGTGTACAACAAAGAGAAGATTTACACAAAAGCGTAATCTAGACACTAAGAGACCAGGGAGCCCCTTTCTGTCCCTGGCCCAGAGCAGTGGCTGAGGTGGTACAGAATAACTTCTGGGTCCTGGCTGTGTCCCTCCTGGCTACTGTGAAAATTAACCCTGTCCTGGCTTGAACCAGGACATGAGTAACTTTTTCCATGCAGGAGACTGGTATCTTGCTTGGTGTTAGCTTTTTTTACCATATTCAACCTCGAGGTAGCACCATCTCTCTAGGTAACTGCAGGGTTTAGTGTTATTAAATCCAAGCAGAAGATAACACTGACCTGGTGTTTCAGACAGAGGCTGAGGCAGAGCCTGGGCAGGGCCTGTACACAGTCTGTTTCTGAGGGATGTGCACACAGGCTGATGACCTAACACACACTCTTTAGGAGTTATTAGAAACAGCTACAAAAATGAAGTGGCTGCAGCATCATCTTTCCATTTATCCATCCTGACTCCTTCTCCATGCTTTACCAAGAGTTTAGTGGTTTTTTGTTTTGCTCCACCTCTTAACTGCTCAGGAAAAGATGCCAGATACTGCTTCCCTGACTTTTAATTCCCATTACAGAGCTATGACCACCAGAAGCTGACAGAGAAGCTGAGCTCAAGCGACCGCACGTAATGCCAGTACTGAACTGGAATAAACAGAATCTGTCCAGGCATCAGAACGCAGGACTGAAATGCAGCCTTTGTGAAATTGGGAAACTTGACCACGTCTGGATCTTCCACATCAACCTATAAAAAACCCAAATCATTAGAAGAATATCTTTACTCAAATATGATTTGATAAGGTAACATTACTGATAATAAAATTTCAGGCAACTATTTACCTGACTAGTGTTGTGAAGAATTTGACTTTCATGGGGGTACAGGTTTTCTGAATCCTGTGGTGAATACAAACGGATATACTTTCTTCCAAATACCTGTGTATAATAAAATAAATGTTTCCCATTGGTCATTAGCTGGCACATTACTGGAAGCTGTGGGCCATAGATGGCATTTAACAGTAAAATATACCTGATTACAAGGAAAATAATTGCCTTTGTTCGTAATAGACACTGCTATAATAAAAAGTTAAATCAGGCTGTTGGAATTCAAGTACCTCTTCCCTTGGAGCAAATAAGAATTTGAAATACCTTTAGGAAGGAAATGCCTTTAACCAAATTGCTTTCAATTCAAAGTTTAAGGCACTCAATTTATACATTGTTCTTTGGGCTCTATGTAGCTAGAAATAAGTAGAAGAATTGAGAATAAGGAGGCGGAATCTTCACTGCAGTTCACATCAACAGGCAGAAGTACCTGCACAGTGACTGCTAAGCTTCCATATACCCGTCAAACTCTTTCTGTGTCATCATTAAACCAGTTCTTCCATTGGAGTGCTGAAATGAGATGAGAACTGGGAAGGCAAGTGGCCTGGCAGGCCTGAACACTACATGAACTGCAAGTGTTCGGTGCCAAGATGTGGCAGCATGAACGAGTCAAAGCTGACTCCTCCACTGATACCGTGGAACAGACGGTTTAGGGTGAAGATTCCTACTGCTTGTGCCAGTATTCCAGATTACCTCGAGGGCTAGGCATGATTGTGTTTGTTGGGAATTGTCCTGTTAAGGGTACTCTGATTAACCCCAGTACCCTGGACTGGCATTTTCCTAACCAACCTGCTTTTCCCTCTATCTTAACATCCCTTCCCACATAACAGAACAGGATTTCCTGAAATCTTACCAACACTGAAGCTATCATACTGGATATTTAGAGTTTGTTGCTTCAAGGTCAGCACATAAATGTTTTCTACAGACTGGACAAGTACCAACATACTCCTGCCCTGTTGTACTCTTCACTATCACTGATGAAACTACTGGAGCATTGATCTATATAATGCTGCCTGTCCATGTGTTTTTAGGATGCCTTCCATACCCCATACTAAGGGGTAATGGATATTAATTTCCTCTCTAAATAACCAAGTACCAAGTACATGGTATTTTTGGTGATGTATGGAAGTGACAAAAATGCTAGTTATTGCTCCAACAGCATGTTCTCTGAATGCCTGAACTTTTTCTGGGACTGCCATCAGCTGTTAACAGCTCCTTCTTTCGCTTGCCTCACTGGGTTAAGACTGTGTTTATTACAAGATTGCAGGCACCAGTTAATGGACAATAGCCTGCATCTCCAGATACTGGTTTTCTCATTAATGGAAAAACTACGATCTCAGCAGCAGCCACCATCCAGCCAGCAGGGATCATTTCACTTTGTTACTTGTGCTTGTGGCTTCCTGTACTCCGCAGCCACAGTTTAAATGGCATCATGAAGCAGGGAAGTTTTAATTGAAAGCTGAAAACTGCCAGACCACTGCTGTTCAAATTACAAAGACTCTTTCACAGCACTGGCAAATAATCTCCCATTTTTCAGGCAGAAGAAAACTAGTTCTGAGGTTTGTAAGGGAAGTATCTTTTCCCAGTCCAACAGCTCCTATAATTGACTTCCACCAAGAAAAGCTCCCCTCAAACTTTACATAGCATGCATAGTACAGTACTTTGCTTTCAGAATGCACCTGTGTGCATGTGCCAGGCAGGTAGCACGGAAGAAAAATACAATCCATACAGAGTTGCACAGCAGTTGTAAAAAATCATCCTAGGAATGCCTGAATTAAGCCACAGTTTCAAGGGAAAGCACAGGTTAGCAAGATGCAACTGTTTGTGACAAACTAAGGCTCAACCCTTAAAAACCATCAGTAGAAAGTAATGTCACAATCCTGCTGGAAAAGTGTGGAAGTGTGAACCACTTTTTCTTAAAGAGTCTGATGGGACAGCAGTCTCCTTCAGTAAGCAAAACACCTCTCAGTATTTGAAGATTCACAATTGTGAACTGCTTGGATCCAGAATACATCCCTAGACATTTTTTGTGCTTACTAAAAGGCCCCAGTATTTTATTGGGTTATTCTGCACTAAAAGTCATCATCAAAAAGTCTACCAAGAGGAACTCAGCAGAAATGAGGTCATAATACAAGTATTAATTCCTATCTCACTGCATGCATGAATAGATATGTTAGTGGGTAACCTGAAGTGGATTAAAGCAGGTACTTAAGTCCAGCTCAACGTCTTGCTTTCCAGATGTACTGGCTTTGGCTAGGGTAGAATTAATTTTCTTCCCAGTGGCTTGTATGGGACTGTATTTTGGATTTGTGCTGAACGCAGGGTTGATAATATAGAGATGTTTTTGTTATTGTTGAGCAGGACTTACACAGACCCAAGGCCTTTTCTGCTTATCATACTGCCATGCTGGCAAGGTAGTTGGGGGTGCCTGTGAGGTTGGGAAGAGAAACAGTCAGGACAGGTGACTCAAACTGACTGACCAAAGGATATTCCAGCCCATATGACATCATGCTCAGTCTATAAAATGGGGGGAAGAAGAAGAAAGGGGGGATGTTTGGAGTTAGGACGTTTGTGTTCCCAAGAAATCATTAAGCATGATGGAGCCCTGTGCTCTTGGGGATATCTGAACACTGCCTGCCCATGGGAAGCAGTCAATTAATTCTTTGTTTTGCTTTTCTTGCATGCATGGTTTTTGCTTATTAAACCTCAACCCACAAATTTTCTAGCTTTTATTCTCCCCATTCTCTCCCCAGTCCCACTGGCTGGGGGATGAGCAAGGGGCTGCGTGAGTCTTAGGGGTTGGCTGGGCTTAAACCACAACACCAAAAAAAGAAGCTCCTTAGTACACCACGACAGGATCCAGATTCTTCCCAACTCTGTTACAAATTCCCTGTGACCTTGGAAAAGTTGCTTCTTGTGATTTCTGTTTATCATCTGTAAAAGAAGGGTAAGTAATGGTCTGTCTCAATGAGCAACACTTGTGGTCCACAAGATTACATTCCGTTTTAAGTTGCAGTAGTGACGAATACAATAGAATAGCAAAATAGTATCTGCATGTTCTCTATCCTTCAATTCCTCAAAATCAGGCAGTCTGCTCCCCTTGTCTCTAACATACACCATAAGCATTTTCTCTAAGTATTGCATTAATGGCATGTGTAGAGTAACTAGAGTACATACCTGGGCTAAAAAATTTTGCTGGGGATCCTGGTGAAGAGGTGAGATCGTGCCTCCTGGACCAAACCAAGCATTAATGGTGATGTCATCTTCTTCCCCTTCCCCCAAGCAGCAGTAGTCAGGGATACTAATATCTTCTTTCAGTTCTGGGATCTATTTCCATAAAGAAACAAACATTAAAAATGGTATGCACTGACTTGCCAAATATATGTAATTCACAGAACAGATGAGCAAGAATGGACACAAAGAAAACAAATAACTGGCTGTCCAGAAAGGGTAGGAGAAAAGTAGCTGATCTGCTAGGAATCTGCAGAAAATGTTCTCACACTTTGTTTTAGTGAGCAGATTCTGTTGGAAGGAGAACTGGGAGAAAGAAAGGGGTTTCATTATTCTTCAGAGGCCGTTTGCTTTTGCAGAAACCAGAGACACCCTCAAGAGTATTTGCTCTTCGTGGAAAAGGAACAACTGATCTCTTATACACTATGCTTACTTCTCCATGAGATTCCTTTCTGTGTCTCACACCAACCTAAGCTCTAGTAAACTGGAATGACATTTCAGATTATGGTAAACATATCAGCACTGAAGACTGTCTCCTGTCAAATCTCTTCCCTGACTTACACAGTCTTTGAGGAAATGGGCTTTCCAGGTGATATCCCCCCCCACCTCGTACTGAAACAGCACTAGGATTGAATGTCTTCATCCCAAAAGGGTTTTGTTTCCGTGTCTTGCAGCCAAATGGAACAAACCTCTCCCTCTGTTCCTTCAAATTGTGGGAACAGAAACTTAAGAATTAATGTGAATTCTCCATATGGCCTTCGATCTAGTACAGTGATATCCTCAGAGACAACTTGTGCTACAAAAGGAACACGACTGTAAAAAAATAGAAACATTCACTCAGTTTTACCTGATCAAAAAGCTGGTGTTGGGCAAGGTATCCTACACTGTTCTGAAATGACAGCAGAGACAGAAAAAACACAGTGACATATACCGTAAAACAGTCAGTTAATTTATTTACAGGTGAATAGAATTTACTTACAGGTAGCATCTATTTCCAATGTCCTATTCAGAGTACTAGAACTACTTCAACAGTATAAGGGGTCTTCAGAAATAGCAACTTACAGCTCCACCGAAATTCTGAGAGTGTAGGTGTGTCTCCACAATCAATAAATCATCCAGCTCCAGTTACTGAGGGAAGCAGAGCTATAACTGTATTGGGTCTTGACAGCTGACAATGCACTGCATCTTTACAGCCAGACCCTGCTGGCACACAGACCAATCCTCCTTACTCCCTGAACTACCTCCATACTCTACTCCAGGATGCACCACAGATCACTTTGCTATGGCACATGGTCCTTCCTGCCAGAGGGCCAGGAAACAGAAACGGGGACTTTGGATCCTCATCTGTGAAAGCAAAAGGACACTCCAGATGCTAATCAACTTTGTAATTTTTTGCCTCATGGCATGTGAATTTGGATCTGATCCTAAATCTCACTAAGCAGTTTAATGACAAAGAGGAACAACACTGCTGGCTGAGGATCCCTTATCCTTAGATTCCACCAGTCAGGTTTTTGCTGCATATGTATGTATGTATTTATTTGTCAAATTCCAGCTGCTGTACATTTGATTATACGTAAAAATCAAACCTATTGTTCAGTAACTATGAATGAAATTTGAAAATATGTCAAACCTTTTAATTCAGAGTTGTGCCTACAATACACCCCTTCCCTTGACATCACCTCGGAGTACGTTTGTTATTAGCAGAACTGTTGTCTGTACCAGTACCATGCTGCTGTGTTTGGACATGAAACAAATGAGTGTAACAGACCTCATCCAGGATATACTGGCTGATGAAGTCACTGACAGTCATGAGCTGCTGAGACCATTCCTCATCTGTGTATCGAGCACCCAACTCCACAGGGACTGTGCGGCACCCTGCGACTTGACAAAAATAGTCCACACTGAAATAAAGAAAGTTCCATTACCTTCTATACTGCTCTTGCTAATTTTGAATGTAAGGCAATCAATCCAAATCAGTCTTGTAGGGTAATAAAATTCTACTACCTTGAGTTTCTTCTCTTGAAACCCAACCAACCAGAAACCAAAGGCGGCAGAAAAGGAAATCAGCAGCACGGAAATCAGCAGGCAGGTTGGTGTGTACATTACCCCACAACTGTTTGGTTTTCGTTTCAAAGCTTGTTTACCTCAGTTAACTGTTGTTTCCTTCCAAACTAAGAAGATTTAAGCTGTTACTGTCTCTTGGCAAGGAATGGCCAATCTTTTTGCTGCCTGCTGCCACATTTGATAAAATGTTGTATCTTTTCACCACTAATACTAGATCAACTCTCTGCCAGTGTCAAATTCTATATACAGGTGCCAATAATATCCACCCCAGTTATAGCCAGAGGGATTAGTTTGATGGGTCAAATACATCTCTCCACGGACAATGGTATTAATTAAATGGAGAAGTTAATCTTTTTAAGTGTCTGAAGTTAACTAGTGCAGTATCTTCCTTCAAAAATGAATAAAGCCCCAATCAAATAACAAGTGGGTTAACAATGTCAATTTTACCTTTAGCTGTTGAACAAAAGCCATTACTCAAACTAAGAATGATTTTTTTCCTTTTCTAAGGAAGTATGAGCTTCACCTCACAAATACTCAATGCTCAGTATTGGAAATGTGGGCACCATTGCTTACACTACCCATGCAGCACAATGCCGTTACTCCCGCCTGCACTGTGGTGTCTGAAACTCAACACTCAAACACGACACTGAACAAACATCAGTGCTTTGACTTAATGAATGAAAAAGTCACTCATGCTTACACATGGCTCTGAAATTCACTTTCCATTGCACTAATTATTGGCAAGTTCCAAGGGGTAAAAATCACTGCTATGACGTGCACGACAGAGATCCGCTGAGCTGTGAGCAGCTCACTGGCACTTCACAATGTGCACTCACAATGTGAGTTCATAGGTGAACAACACACAGCACGAGCAATTTGCCACTGGGCTCCTGGGACAGTTAGAGGCTGGGCAGAGGGCAGCCTGCACCCGTGAAGAACCAGAGGCTGGGCGAAGGGTCACCTTTGCTCCGAGGCAGTTCAGCACCTGCCATGTGATGCTCTGAATGCTCCAAAGAGCTTCCCTCATCTATGAAGCAACTTCCACAGCACAGTACGACAGTGCTGTTGTGCTACAAAATGCAAAACGCACTGCCCCCAGTATCCACCCTCTTTGAAGGACTCTGCTGCTCTATCGAGCACCAACACAGGGAACGATCGTGTCTTTACTTGGACAGGGAAGGAACTTATTTCTCACCTCCACTTCTTCATACACGGCCAGTGGTCCATGACGCCCTCCAGGACCACGGGCCGCTGGGGAATGAGATAGTTTTCTCGGAAGTGCTCCAGGGAAGGGCATCGAAGGTGCGGAATCCCCTCCTCCGGCCGCACGGCGGGGGGCGGCGGCTGCAGCCGGACCCTCTGGAAGGGACGTTCCCCGCAGGGCCCGGCAGCGCCGGGGGGGCGCGGTGAGCGCGGGAGGGCGCGGTGAGCGCTCGCGCGGGGG
>VZRZ01008154.1:16585-27559 GCA_013398175.1 Climacteris rufus | reverse complement strand
GGGGCGGGCCTGGGGAGGGCCGGGGGCGGAACCTCTCTCATACCGCCAAAGGTCAATTTTGGCTGCGTCGCCTGCGCTCTCGAGCAGAGGGTTCGCTAGAACTGAGTGACTGTGACCGGCGCTGCCTTTCGCAGTAAAGGGGAGCACATAGACCCGGTGAAGGCGGCGTTCTCAGCTACGGGCGTTCACCCAGGGCCGGCGTGGGGCGGGGGCCGCCTGCTCTTTGGAAGCCGCTGAGCCCCGGTTGCGGGACAGCGGAGCGCAGGCGGTGAATGCTGGAGGAAGGGGAGACACGCTCTTCCCAGCTGACCTTTTGTGCTGTAAAGAAGCGTCCCTGCTTGATTCCCCGTGTGTGTTCGAGGAGCCCAGCGCGGCTCTGAGCCCGTGTCCTCTCGCTGGCTCAGCTGCTCGCTGTTAATCCGCACTTAGGACGCGCTTTCTGCATGGAATACGCGCGTCAGTCTTCTAACGCGCTGGGCACGGCATCACTGAGCCCCAGCTTTGATAATGTGCCCTGAACGTATTCTCAGGACGTAATACTTGACTGTAAAGGCAAAACAGTACTTTACTTAAAATTCAGCATCTAAGGAATGTTTTAACCAAACACTAAACCACCATAACAAGAAATGAATTTGCAGCTCATGGTTAAGGTTTAAATCTTCAGACTTGATGCAAATCCTAATTTTACAGCAAAAGTTAAAATCCTCACTTTTTGTCCCGAAACACTCACTCTTCTTTGTTCCATACTCAGTCACTAGTGCTTTCCAAAAAAAAAAAAAAAAAAAACAACCCGTTGATGTGAATCCTCCTGTCACTGCTGCTGGCGGCTCTCCCACTGCTCCCCAGCTGTCTCCTCAAAAGGATCGCTTCCGACTTGTGCATTGCTTATCCTGCTGGCCTGTCTATTGCCTGCCTTCTGACTGCCTTTCTCTTGGCACTTTAAATTCCTCCTGTGACAGTGTGATTTTAGCACCTTCATTCAGAATTTTCTCCTTGACTGCTAAATGTTAATATATGCTGCTCTAGGAAAAAGTATTTAATTGTCAAGGAGATTTTCTTCCTAGACCTTGTGCTCAGTATTTGTATTTTAGGATGCTAGCAAGTGTTGCTAATCTTGTGCCTGTGGACTTTCCACTTTTTATTACCATTTATATAAACCTTTATTTGCATTTAAGGTGGTTAATACAATTCTCATTAAATAATAGTTTTCTTAGTTTAAATATTAGTAATATTTTCACAAGTTGCACTTTGACGATCAGGATTTTCTTTCTGGCATTTCAGAAAACACCAAGGTCTGAATGTAATCTCCAGCACAGCAGTGAGGCATTGAGGCCATGATGAGCTTTATCAGTTTTACTGTAGGTGATTTTAGTTTTTGGGTATTCAGGGAGGCTCAGTGTTCTTTGAGCATACAATGGAAGACAGTTATTTCTAGTCAGTTTTGGTGCAATGGTTTAAATGCTGATACAGCATCGGTAGTCTTGAATCACAGAATCATCTAGGTTGGAAAAGAACTTTGAGATCATCAAGTCCAACCTGTGATCTAACACCACCTTGTCACCCAGACCATGGCACTGAGTGCCACATCCAGTCTTTTCTTAAACATCTCCAGGGACGGTGACTCCACCACCTCCCTGGGCAGCCCCTTTCAATGCCCAATCACCCTTTCTGTGAAGAACTTCTTCCTAATGTCCAGCCTAAACCTCCCCTAGTGCAGCTTAAGGCTATGTCCTCTTGTCCTGTCACTGTTGCCTGGAGAAGAGACTGACCGCCACCTGGCTACAGCCTCCTGTCAGGTGGTTGTTATTGCAGCTGAAGGGGCTGTATATGTACTGAGCTAAGAAAGCTCAGGTCTTAAGGTGTGTACTGAGTCTTGCATGTTTGGCCTTCAGTCTAGGAGGATAATCTACTAAGAGCTCAAAATACCATGCTGCATCTTAGCAACTTGGTTGAAATTGTCTTCGTTGGGGGAAAAATCCAACAGATTTGCAAATGCTGAACTGGGAAGTTTAGTTCTAAGAGCAGTTAACTTCACAATAATGTGTGCTAGTTTTGAAATGCCTGTAAACTACTGCAGATATTTTGTGTAAGCTCTCTGACCAAGTAAGTGGACTGTTGCCCTGCTTTTTGCAGTAATGGATGTTTTCATTTCTTTGTAGCTAGTTTCTCACAGTCTTCTCTGTAAACATAGCCATGTTATTGTAACTGTATCTTATCTCTCACATTCCTTTCTCATGGACACAGAACTTTGATGGACATTTCCTTTAACCACTGTAATTGAGGGAGGAAGAACTGATTTCCTCCAATGAATAGTAATTTCCAAATGTATATAAAAAATAAAGAAGGCGGGGCTTGTCCCCCTTCCTTCCTTCTCTCTGATCCTGGTAACAGGTGTCTCTGGCTCTTGCTTTTGTGTCATTACTGCGACAGGGGACAACTTCAGTGTTAGACATTTCCATTTTATGTCAACAAGAGAGAATTTAATTCCTGTTGCCAAGGAACAAAGATTATTTTCATGTGTCTAACCTGCAGAAACTGATGGGAAAAAGAATTCCATGGATTATGCCACCATCACTGAAGCTTGTGCTGTTTTCATCAGAAGTAATTTTTTTATAGATTGTGGAAACCAAACTGCCTAACCTTGCAGAAAGATGTCCCTTTAAAACACAGGAGAAAAGCTGGTACCAAAAGTTCCACTGCTGCTTGCTGGTCTGTGCTTTTTGTTCTCTTTTGTATTCTGTCTATTTTTTAAATAGGCTTCAGCCAACTCTCCTTCTCCTAGCACTGACTTTCAGAAAGAAATCACCTATTTAAAAAACTTCAAACAAACAGGCACACAATTAAGAGAGATAATAAAGTCTGATAAACCATCCGTATTTCTCTCTTCTGTTTACAGTGATGGATTCCAGAACCCACATTTGATGTTACTTTGTCTGCCACTGATGAAAAAGTGATTTGTTACACCAAATATTTAAAAAAAAAAAAAAGCAAAGCTCTGTGTCTTATCTTTCTTTTGTCTTCATTGGAAAGAATAGGTGTTTGGCCTGTCCAGAATTTAATTTTTTTTTAGATTTTTATTGGTAGGAATATTCTCCTTTATAGCGCTCTTTCCTCATTTACTATTTTGAATTAATTAACAAAGTCCTGTGATTAGTTTTGGATTTTATTAAAACGACATCAAGACACATGCTCAGTGATTCACCACTCGAGTCCAAAGTAGGACATTTGTACTAGGTGGATCAATTTTTGAAATGACAGCATCTGCTTGCTTGTACACATTTATTTATGATTCTTCCCCAGGCGAGTATACCAGGAGTCTGATGAGTAATAGCCAGCTGTTGGAATTAGCAGATAGAGAAAGCAGTTATTTGTTCTGTGAAGGAGTGTGAGTGCTGAGGCCAGGAGTAATAAAAACTAAACAGATGCCCCAAACACATAAACACAAGTCAGGATGCGTAAATTGCTTGCAGTGCGGATTGGCAAAGTCATGTCAGATGGGTTGCCTTGTCTGGAGTTCTTATTAAAGATGAAACCCTCTCCAGTGCATCACCATGTCGAGCAATCCAGAGCTCAACCAGTAACACTGAAGATTGTCCTTTTCAGGACTCCAGGCTGCTGCTCAGCTCCTCAGGAATGCCATGTTCCTTTTGGCAGCCTGGCACTTTGGAGTTTACACCCTCCTTAAAGGGAGGATGACGAGAAGATGGAGCCAGGCTGTTCTTGGTGCTGCCCAGCAATAGGACTAGAGGCAATGGGCAGAAACTGATGCACAGGAAGTTCCACCTGACCATGAGGAAGAACTTCTTCACTGTGTGGGTGACGTGCACTGAACAGCTTGCCTGGAGAGGGTGTGGAAAGTCCCTCACTGCAGATATTCCAGAACAATCTGGACACAGTCCTGTGCCATGTGTTCTGGAATGTCCCTGCATGAGCAGGAAGGCTGGACCAGATAACCCACCTGTGGTCCCTTCCAACCTGACTCATTCTGTAATTCTCTACCAGGGGAGGTGATCTGTTTCCTCCTGTCCTGGGCTTTCTGAATGCCTGGGCATGTGCCTTCCCTGGTCTGTCAGTCTTGGCAGGGGCCAGGAGCAGGAATGGAGTGGGGACAGGCTGGTACTGCTGCTGCCCTGCCACCTGTGCTTTAGGCTGGTTTTGCTTCCAGGACTGGTTGACTGGTACCTTCCATGAGCAACATATTCATTTAACATTGCCCCTGCGCCTCCACACCCTGCCAAAAAAAAAAGTGAAAATGGGACCTAAGATACCCTCTGAAGTGCACTGAAGTGGGAATATAAAGTGATGACTGCCGTTGGCTCTTCTTTTCCTTTACAGGGGATGAATGGTTGTCTCCTCTTCTGCAAGAATGAAAGTATGAACACATAAGACTTTAAAGACTTTTGATGTCTTTCCTGGTTGCTTTTCCTGCTTCTCTGAATAGGAGATGAATGATTCTGATTAAAATATGTATAGAATTAATTGTTAAACATTTTCCTCAGATGAGCAAGGTCTTCCTGCTTGAGAGTAACACGGCCATGCATTTTGATGGTATCTTGGAGTTGAGTGTAATTGTGCAGTGACAGTGTAATGACGGATATGTCTTTATCAACCTGTTCCGTGCACTGTGTTTTTATCACTGCCATCTGCTTGGTTGAGACTGGCAGCTGCCAGGTCTCACAAATAGCACCGTCATGTACTTTCATGTAGAACAACATATTGTTGTAATTTCTCTGATATTACTAGATGAAATAACTTTAAGTGAGATAAGGTGACATTTTGCATGGCACTTTGGAATGCATCTCATTGCAGTGGGTTTAGGACACACAATGTTCTTTCTGGAGCAAGCTATATCAGCACACCCAGTTCTACTTTCAGAAATTACTAGAAAACACTTATTTTACAAAAACGTTATGTAACATCCATCTGGGAGATATGTGTCAGTGTTGAGGCACAATTGAGGCAGTCAGTATTGCTTACACATGTAGCCTTAGTTACCTTTGCTGGATGGAAATTATGTAAGTTAGACTATTTTAAATTTTTTTTCCTTGTATCGAATTGAATCTCCTTCATATTTGCAAACATGTTCAGACAGCTCCTTCAACATTAAAGAAAACATCAAATCTCTACAACTGTCATGAACGAGTGTTTTAAGGTTGCTTGAAGAATCACCAGCAAAGGTATCAGCAAAAGTGTGTTTAATTTAAAAATGGAAGCATGAGAAAGTTTTTTGGCAAGGTTAAGTACTACTTGGTTAAAGAACTAGAAAAAGTAAACAAAAATCTAAAATCAATCAATCTATAAGCAGAATCACTTCAAAATTATGTGGAGGCTGTGGGGGTGGAGGGGAGAAAAGGGTAAGGGTAGAAAAGGATAAGGATAAAATGGCGTAAGGAAGATCCTCCTGCTGAGTCACAAGGTTCTGAATGGAGCCCTTGCTAAACTGAGCCTAGACTTGACCAACAGTTTCGGCCCAAAGGTTTAAGAGCTCTTAATCTTAACACTTAATTAGATAGAATTTACTATAATGCAACAGTAACTCACTGGCCTAATTTACTTACAAAGCTAAAGTACTTAAGAATTTAAGAGAGCAACATTCATAGCACATTTCATGTAGCATATTCACACTTGCACACACACAGATCTAAACACTATGTACAAGGTATATACCTGTGAAAAAATCCCCTTGAATTCAATGAAGGACACTGGATGCCTTTGCATCTTCTCAACAGGCAAAGGGTTGAGCCTTGAGGAATGGGGGTATCAGCCCAGGGCCCATCTTTGTCATTCAGCAGTGGTTGTGTGAATATCGCAAACTTGAGAGTTTGCTGGTTCTGAGTGGCCCCACTCCAAAGGAGGTCACTGGTTGCAGCCCACTGCAGTCCAGGAGGGTTCAGAGGGTTTCACTCAGGGACCACTGTTTATAGGGTCGCAAAAGAGAGGGCTTCAGTCATAATAATTTTTCATCCTGGCTGCAATTTGGTTCAGTAACTTTCTTTTGAAAGTTCATTAACAAAAATGTCGCTCCACTCAGGTTGTTATTCAGGCTAGAAAAATAAGTTTGTTAAAACCAGGAGCTTGTTAGATAGCACCAGTTCCTGAGAACAGACAGATGCTATTTCTGATAAGCTCAAGAAGAGCTTGACATTGGTGCTGTTTGTCAAGGCCAAAGCCTAACCAACACTTCTCAGATCATAGTGCAGCCCAAGAAGGAAGAGGGCAGATGCACTACCACTCGAACAAACCTTTAAAATAATCTTTATAGCAGTAGGTGCAAGGAAAACTGCTTTGGGCTATTGCCTTCTGCTAAAGAGCTTTGATGAGAAACAGCCTTTCTCATAAGGCAAAAAAATCAATTGGGATGAAGAAGGTGGAATATGTATTCCTGATTCTTGCATCATTTTCTTATTCAAGTGCCATAGGATGTCACTTGCTGAACAGCAGATTGGCAGCCTGAAGGTCTGAGGCACAGAGACAGCTGGCTTGTAGTCAGCCTGGAACACTGCTGCAGGTAGAAAGGTTCCTGACAGGAGTGTGGAAGGAAGCCAGGGCTTTATCGGTCCTTTATGTTTCTCTGCCTCATCCGAATGGATGTGTAGCTTTGACACTGCATTGCTAGCAAGGCAGAGGCCATTGGAATTGTGAACAGGGTTCTCCCAATGGCAAGCAGAGGGCCAGGCCAGAGAAAAGTCTCTTGGCATTTAGCCGATGTTGTACACTCTGGAAATGTAAGCCTTGCCTGTCATTCTAGTAGTGCATTTCGAGAGCTCATGCAGGCCCCTGGAATTGTGCTGATCTTGAGCACACACGAGATCCCTTTTTGTCCTTAGGGCAGGGACATGTCATTTTCATTAGCCACACCTTATGTAGGTGTATGTACCTTAAGAGGAAGAATATATATATATATGTAAAACTCCCATTTTTTCTTCCTCACAAGATTTAAAAATCTCATTTGAAACTTGTGTTTGATTCATCCCCTGTACTAGGGGCTAAAAATGCTGCCTGAATTGTTTTCTGCTCTGTTTTAAGTATATTTAGAAGTGTACACATTTATTTGTGTTCATACATCACATTCTTATTAATGAGCACAGCCTAATTGTCGGTTGCATTGCCTTTTGTTTCTGTGCATGTTTTTGAAAGATATTTTAAAGTCTTTGTTGGAGTTTGCATGTGCTTCAAAAATTAAATTTATTCTGTGGTTTTATTACCCTTTTTATTTAATTTATCTTAACTATTGCTTTCAAGCTGTGAACCAGCTGTTGACTTTGAAAAAACATTGTTCAATTTGAAAGGGGCATTTTAAAGCTTAATGTAATGGCTGTAAGTAATCACTACAGCAATTATATTCTCTGGTGTTGTGTGTAACTATAACAATATTGGAGGTTGTAAGAAAATGCAGGAAAGAAACACATCAAGCTCAGATGTATCAGTTTTGCCTGTGATGCCCAGCATCTCTGTTCTGTGTAGCTTGGTGTCCCTGCTTGAATTGTGGCAGAAAATCATAAATTGCACTCTGTTGTGGCTGCATGTTTGCCCAGCAGGAATCAGGGCTCTTGGCCTCTGCTCTGCTTGGACTGGAGACGGTTTTTGCTTTCCTGTGTGGGCAGGTGGTAGGTATGCTGCTCTGCTGCCTCCTTCTGACTCATTCCAGATATTGTGTGGAATTTTGGGGTTGATTTTTCTTAAGCAGCTGCATACCCACCTTGCCTGATGCCCATGATAGCAAAGCTCCTCACAAAGCATACAGAGGGTCTGGCCAGAGTGGGAGGTCTTGGTGTCCCGCAAGGTCAGGCCATGGTGCTCTGGAAAGAGCAGTAACTTGCCATGGTAAGGAGAATTAATACAAATGGGTGTATTTTCATGCACACTCTGAGAAGGAACATCCTCTCTTTATGTGTGAGCAACTCTCCAGTTCAAGCAGGCTGGAGCTCTTGAGGAAGAGAATTTTCTGGGTCACTGTAGTGAGGATAAGAGAAGCAGCATGCACTCTGCATCCCTTCATGTTGGCGTAAGGAAGATCCTCCTGCTGAGTCACAAGGTTCTGAATGGAGCCCTTGCTAAACTGAGCCTAGACTTGACCAACAGTTTAGGCCCAAAGGTTTAAGAGCTCTTAATCTTAACACTTAATTAGATAGAATTTACTATCTATCTATCTATCTATCTATCCATGAAAATGCTGTGCAGCTTCCTCTGCCCTGGAGATTCTCTCCATAGTGATTTTAAAAGGAATATAATACGCATCACTGTGGAAATGGACTGTATTTCCCAACAAGTCACCCAGCCATGCTTTGCACACTGCTTGTGTTTGAGAACCACAGACAACACTGCTGCTCCAAAAAAAGGAGGTGCAGGACTTAGACCGTCTCTGCTTTTCACCGAATCCCAGAATGACTGGCGTTGGTAGGAGTCTCTGCAGATCATCTCATGCAAGCCGCTGCTAATGCAGGTCCGCCTAGAGCAGGTATTTTTGCCAGTGTGTGATGCAGGGCAGGTTCAAGTCACCTGCCAAGCTGCCATCAGTTCCCCATACTTTTGTGAAGCAACAGTGTAGCCAGGAAAGACCCAGTAAGAAGCTTAGATTCTTCAGTATACTAAACCTTCCCCAAATTTAATTGGTAGCAAGATCCTTCAGAATACATATCTAGCGGCAGCAAGATCTGAGCTGATGCAGTATAGTGAAGGGCAAGCATGCAAGGAGATGGGAGCATTGAGAGCCTGGGATGAATAGGAGACCAGGCTTACTACTGAGGCATAGTTACAGATGTTTGGTTGCTGTGGCTTTTCAGAAAGAAGAGAATATGCATTTGAAAGTGGGTTTTGCAACAGCACTTGTAGTAGATGGGAGTTGTCGTGATTGGATTGGGGTGATCTTCGGCTAAGAGGTAGTCATGCCTTGGCATGGGAATGCCCAGGTCATACATTACCATAAAGTGAAAAATGAGATTCTCACAAGAACAAAGGCACAACTGTCTGTGTGTGCAGTGTGCATTTGTGGGACATCCCCAGCAAAAGGAGCTTCAGTGTAGTTTCCCATGTCTCCACCTATGTGTAGTCCAGAGGAAAGCAAAAGCTGCAGATCCAAGTGTGCTTCAGAGATCAGGTGTGTCCCTTCTGGAGACAAAGGTCACAAAGGGACACAGACAGAATCCTCATTGTGACAAAGCCAATATGACATTTGAATCACACTATGTCTTGTGTGTATGTATGTATAAATTAGCCATTCAAAGGAGGTAACTGCTGGGATGGAGACAGACATGGAACAGTGTGTTTGGGAAAGTTAAAAGCTTAGCCAGTGTAGCAAAGTATTTCTTAATGTAGCAGAATGGAATTCCTTCGGGTGCAGCAAATGAGACACATCATAAAGTGTAATGCCCTGTGAAATCACAAAGAACCACTTTCAACAGATGGAAAAAACAACTTTAATACAAAAACAAAAATTGATATACTCTGCCTTTGATAATCCAAGTACCAGCTTACACTTGAACAGTATCCATTACTGGCTGTGAAGTGTATTTTGGTTGTTAAATGCACTTGCTAGTTTGTCACTATATAGAATTTAAAATGATGAATCCTATGTTCTGCTGTTGCCTTCACTCTGAGAAACTAAACAAACTCGGTGACAAATGGCTCCTGAGTCACAGGAGCTGTTTCACTCTGCTGTTTGCTGCACCAGTGGGGCTGTTCTCAGTGTGGAACTGAACCCCTGGGCTCAAAGCTGGTTTTAGGAGTCCCTGGGGCAGGGACGTCAGGAGACATAAGTGGACACATAGGAAGAACCCATTGCCAATGGCAGAGCTGCAGGCTGGCACCCTGGAGCCGGGGAGTTTTCCTCCCTGGCTCCTCAGAGGAGCCACATCATCATGTGAGTGGGGTGTGAGTGCTCACCATTCCTCACCAGCTCTGACCTTCCTGCTATCTCCACAGAGGAGTGGGGCACCTCTCCCAGCTGTCCTGTGCTATGAGTGACTGACCTGATGTACTCCAGTGTAGAGAACTGGAAAGTGGTGAACACAAGAATAATCCTAATTTTGTGTAGACAGTCAAAAGTACAGAGGTGATTGTTCAGTAAGGAATGAGACCTGGGATTGTAATAAGTGCTTATATGGAGAAGCTGGCATAGCGCTGAGTCATAAGAGCAAATAACATGTTAGGAGTTCTTAGAGAAGGAACAAAACACGTAACAGGATTATGTCCTTACCTAAATTCCCAGTATTTTGCACCTTAAATACTCTATGTAGTGCTGTTCCCCCATTTCAGAAAGCAAAGAACTGAGCTAGAAAAGCCAAGATAGACAAAGATGATAAAGGATCTGGAATGGCTTCTTTATAAGGAGAGCTTTGCCTTGGAAAAGAGAAAATTAAATGGAATATATGTGTATAAAATCATGTGGAATAGGAAGGATGAGGAAGGAATGATTGTTCACTGCCTCTGTTGATGAAGGGGAGGGAAGACCATGAAAATACCTATGTCAAACTCAAAGGAAAAAAAACAAAAGGGAGATGTTTCTTCACACTATGCATACTTGAGCTGTGGAACTCCTCATGTCAGGATGTTGTAGGTGGCAACAGTTTCAGAAAGTTAAAGCAAAGATTGTGGAATTGAAATCTGTCTGTGAATATTAAACACCAAAGGCCCACCACATTCTGTCTTAGGAATTTTTCAAACTGTATGTGCATCACTGGAGATTGGGAACATGCTGCTACATGCATTTCTGTTTCTTACTTTCTTCTCTAGACATTCTTTTCCTTTCTGTTGCCAGAAGCAGGATATCGAACTGAATGGGGTTTAGATTTGAAGCCATGTGGCTACTCTTATGTGTCTATGTTAGCCTAAATTTGACACATTTCAGGGAAGAAGCTATGTATTGTTGCCTAAAAGGCTAGCCCAAAAACTGAGTCCAGTCAGGAGTAAGGGAATAAAAGGTGGGTATTTATTTGAAGGGCCTTCAAAGGTACATTTAGGGCAGACAAAGCCCCC
>VZRZ01008154.1:0-16460 GCA_013398175.1 Climacteris rufus | reverse complement strand
GAATGTCCTTGAAGGGTAAGTACAGAGTGGCACTGTTATGTCTATAGAGAACAGCAACCAACGAGATATAAAGCATACATGCCAGACAATGCAGGATTTGAAAAATAGAAGGGTTAAAACCTAAGGCAACAGTATGGATGCAGGTTTAACGCTTAGGGCCAGTATTTTTTACTGTTGCTTTATTTACCTCTAAAATTTTTCTCTGGCTCGTCAGAGATAACTGCAACCCTAGGCTGTGGAGTGTTTAATTCTTGCAGTGAAAGTTGTATTGCCAGCAGTGGAAGTCAGGTCTGAAATCAGATCCGAAGTCAGGTCTGAAGTCAGAAGACAAGTGCTGTGTTGCATGGATGTCACAGATAGGCAGGCAAGGCCCTGATCTGGTGATGTTTTGTGGATTGATTGGGGTGAAGGAAGAAAGGGGAAGAAGAAGTTCAGTCAGTGTCTGGGATCCATTCTGAGTTCTCTGTGAGATGGTCAGCTGAGGCCCTGGGAATGTTTATGGAGACTCCTGTGCACAGGATGGTGATCTAAGACCATGCACTTAAATGCCTGTGTGAGGGGCTGGCAGCCTGCTGCCATGGAGAAACCCAGACGGTCAGGAGGTTGTGGGTAGATGAAAATTTGTATTGGGTTAAGCAGACACTCTTGCACACTTGGATGTTCACTGTGTAGCACAAAAATCCTATGGGGAAGTTTAGGGCTTCCTCTCACTGCATGGCTGTGTTCCTGTTAGGATGGAGCCAGCTCCCCAGCTTTTCCTCTACAGCAATCTTCCCATTTACATGCCACAGAAATAACTTCTGTGAATTTAATTAATCACAGTTTACATGGAAATAACCCTTGGAATATTTTTTATGGGTAAATAATGTGTATCCCTTGCTGGAGTGGGGGTTCTGCTGGTTCCAACATTCAATTATTACATACTCTACTTCCCATTAAATGATCAGAGTGAGACCAGAGGAAACTAACAGCAGTGGGAATAATTAGCAGCTGCCTTGTGTTTGGCACATGGGCGTACCTTCTTAATGCTCATTCAGGAGTCCTTTTAATTAAGGAGAATACAGGTTTTCTTGGTGCTGCCAAGCAAGTGCCACAGAATTTCTGGGTGACACTGTGGTGCTGTGCAGAGGGGCCTGGCTAGTTCCTACTCACAAGGAGCCTTACCCCCGAGAAGTTGCATGCAAATGGGGCTGCTCAGCTCCCGGTGCCTGCCTGAGTCCAGCCCCTTTCCTCAGCTGCATCTCTGCTGCGAGCTGCATGGGAGCCTGCCTGGGAATGCTGGGTGACAAGACTTTGTTGAGTCTCTTCTACCAGGCAGGCTCTGAGCAGGTCCAGGCAGTCACAAATGTATCGCTTTGTTGTGAGTGTGTGAGGAGTGTCAGAAGAGGTGGTGAAGAGGATTGTCCAGGCTTGCACAATGTGTCTGCAGCAGACACAGGCAGAGTGTCAGGCAGAGTCAGGACCACAAGTGTGCTGCTGGG
This sequence comes from Climacteris rufus, assembly GCA_013398175.1. Taxonomy (NCBI): domain Eukaryota; kingdom Metazoa; phylum Chordata; class Aves; order Passeriformes; family Climacteridae; genus Climacteris; species Climacteris rufus. The sequence continues at coordinate 14,979 of VZRZ01008154.1, read as the reverse complement.
AGGGACCAGCCCCATCTTCTGCTGTGTCCAGGCAGGCCCTTCTACTGAACAGTGGTCCAGAAGCCATCCTGCCAGCACGGGCCTGGATGATGACCTCTGGAGAGGTGGTATGCCAGCCTGATTAGCAGCCACATATATGATCACAACATGCATGAGAAGAGCTACTCTGAAGTGAGTGGTGTCTGGCTGGGAAGTGCTTGCTCAGGAGCCCACTCTAGTTCCTGCATTGTGATTATCCTAAGCACTGCTATATTTTTTCTGGTTTATGTTTCCTGTTCCTCCCTTGACTTTGCTTTAATGTAATGTATTCTCTGTTGCAATTACTACTTTCATCTGTAATGTTGCTGCCTGCCTGGCTACCTGCCCCAGCTTCTGGCCACCTTTGGGGCCAGTGCTAGTAGCAAGTCAAAGTGCCTCTTAACAGCAAGGTTCCTGCAGAAATAGCTCACTAAATAAATAACAGGAAAATTGGATATTGGAAAATAACTTTAAATAACCTCTGAATTCCTAGAGAACTACATCTTCCATCTCTGTTAGGGACAAATGGGTTCAACATAAGTAATGATCCTCTGAAATGAAAAATAAAGAAACATTGTTCATCAGCTTCTGCGGGTTGGAATGAGAATAGATTTTGGTGATAAATAAAAGCAAAATGCATAGATGTCCCTGGGTGGCAGAGGACAGCAAAAGAATTAAACGTCATTGGACTATAAACACGTAATCTCTGAAATATGCTGCAACTTGCCTCCAGATAGCTGCTTTGGATATGATAGCTCTAGCTTTTTCCTCTCGTGCCATGGGAAGAAGCTAAAGGCCCTTCAGCCTCAGCTGAAGACGATCATGTTCAGTGCCGGAGAAAAGGCCCTTCATTTTCAGAAGCTCTTTAGCTTTGCTAAAATGAAATTCTTGATGTGCCTGTTTATGCAAAGTAGCCCGTCGTTCCCTGTGCAGACTGTGCTTGGCTCCTGAGGAGGGCAGCATGGGTTAGCTGATGCTCCTCGCCCACAGTTCTGCTTTACATTCCAGCCATGTTTAAGGCAGAGCTAGTGAAACGTAAAAGAGCATTGAAGGAATTGGTAGTAAAACCCTTGGCTCTGTGATGAGATGCCTGGGCTGAGCAGAGTGATCCCCTTCCTGTTCCTCCAGGAGGCTCTCCCTCTGGGCAGCGGCTGTGCTGCCTGCCACAGACTGGCACCAGTGCCTGGGAGTGCCACTGGTACAAAGAGCACAGTGGCTGCCCACAGACTGGCACCAGTGCCTGGGAGTGCCACTGGTACAAAGAGCACAGTGGCTGCCCACAGACTGGCACCAGTGCCTGGGAGTGCCACTGGTACAAAGAGCACAGTGGCTGCCCACAGACTGGCACCAGTGCCTGGGAGTGCCACTGGTACAAAGAGCACAGTGGCTGCCCACAGACTGGCACCAGTGCCTGGGAGTGCCACTGGTACAAAGAGCACAGTGGCTGCCCACAGGCTGCTCCCCCAGCACTGCCCAGGGGAGAGCAGCTGTAGGAAACCCCAGTGCCTCCCTCCCTTTAAAATCTGACCCTGCATATTGCATGGACTTTGTGACCTCACCGTTGTGGACAGGTTGATACTACCTGTTGAGCACTAATGCTGAACTCAGCTGTTTGGAATGCACACAAAATAACAAAAGGAAAACACAGAACCCCTACACCAAGGAACTTGCACGGTGGTGAGGTATGAAGTATGTTTTTCACTAAGAGGAAGATACTGGGAGATCTAAGGAAGGGATTCCTTAGGTTCAAATCCTGGCACTTCAGTGCCTGACTGTCTCAATATGTGATGAATGAACAGCTTTTTCCTCGAAGCAGAAACCTGGATAGCCTTAGGCACACAAGAAGCCTGGAAAATCATGTGGAAATACTTGTGATATACACATTAATACCACATGAACTAATAAGGATTAATGTTAGCAGGAATAATGCCACTGGATATCACAATGATTAGGCTATTATAATAATGAGTTTTCCAGGGAGGATGATGACAGGTGATTTATATACTGTATAGGTATTTCTTCTGAGTATCCAGATGATATGCAACTCTGGCACTTTGCTGCAGGAATTTGGGACTGCTCCTTATTCCTGAAGTTGTCCACTTTTCTAAATAGTTGGTCAAAAAGATCCCAGGCAGGAAGGGAGGGAGGGATAAGTAGACAAAAAGGGTGCTGGTGCCTCGTTCTTTACCCACCTGGGGAGAGCTGTTGTGAACCTAGCCCTGAGATGTTTTCTGGGCTCTCTGGGAAAAAGGAGGAGAAGTCTGCCTGGAGGTGTGGTGCAGGGACAGTTTTACAAGCACCACTCAGATGCAGTAAGGTGATGAAGGTCTGACTGCTGTTCTATCACATCCTCTACCTTTCTGCTCTGTAGGAATCAGCTGCTGCTTTCTGCTCTGGTATTCAGAAGAAATATATCCATGGGATATAAACCTCCAGTGATACAGACAGTTTCACACAGTATGTTTGTGTACAGTCTTTGGCTACAGCAAGCTGTGGTCTGACAGTGCTAGCAGTCCCTGTGTGTGTAACAGTGATTGCACAGCAAAATGAGGAACCTCAGACAGTAAGAAAAGTTAGCTGCAATTTTCTGTGCATGGCATTTCATCCTTCTTCATTTTCTCTGTGACTTTGCTGAGCGCTGACTGTAGTTGTTGCTGTCTAGAATGCACAGTCACTTCTCCATAGATTTTCCACCATCTCTGTAGGTTGGCAGGAAATAAGGAGTTATGGTGACCTTGTGCAGAACCTATCCTGCCAATGTATTGTGAAATTGTTCAAAAGAAGTTTCTTTTTTTCTGGAACAGAAATCAAGAGCAGGGAAGCTACCTAGTGACTTGTTGAGGATGATGAAATGATGCATCATTTGAAACTCTCATGGTAGATATTGAGCTCATTCATTGATTTGTTGACAGAGTGACAAGGGAGCAACAGCTCAAACTTTTTTTTCCTCCTCTTTCTTTTTGAGTTGAGGGATACCTAGATCCTTTCCAGAGACCCATTTTGGACTTCAGAAGCTATGTGGGTACCTACATCCCATCTGTAAACTCGTGAGTTAAATACACAACTTTCTACCTTTGATGCCCACCTTGGGGAAGGTAACAAAATTTCACCATTATCCTCAGTTTAATATTCACTTTTAAAATTAAGTCAGATGTTTAGTAATAACAATAATTATTTCCAATGTAAGCCTGAAAAAATGAAAATAAGTTCAGAGCATTTTCAACACTGAATTTTCATTATGGGTTCCCGTAATGCTTCCCTCTTAGCGAGGCTTGTTTGTTTGTTCTTCTTGCTCTGTTATTTGCACAGTGAGACCTGGGCAGCTACTAAGTGGGAGAGTGCCACAGGTACTGGGCAAGTCTTGTTCATCACTGTTCCTGCAGAGGGTAAGTTTGACTATGGAGTTAAAAAGCCAAGGTTGACACTGGAAAGGTCAGGCACAAACAGCCAGGGTTAATGTGTTACCAGTGTTATGCCAGAGAATGGGATTGCACACCACTGTATTGGATCTGTGTGGCCAGGTTTTGGTAGCAGGGGATGGCTACAGGGGCGACTTCTGTGAGAAGGTGCCAGAAGCTTCCCCCAGGTCCAACAGGGTCAATGCCAGCCGGCTCCAGGCTGCTGGCCAAGGCTGAGCCCAGCAGTGATGGCACTGGATCCTCTGGGATAACATAGTTAAGAAAGAAAAAAGTTACTACTCAGAGGTAATTGCAGACAGAGAAGAGAGGAGTGAGAACATGTGAGAGGAACATCTCTGTAAACACCAGTGTCTGTGCAGGAGTTGGGAGGAGACATGCTCCAGGTGGCAGAACAGAGATTTCCCTGCAGCCTGTGGTGAAAACCATGGTGAGGCAGCTGTGCCCCTGCAGCCCATGGAGGTCAGTGGGGGAGCAGAAATCCACCTGCAGCCCCTGGAGGAGACCATGCCAGAGCAGGAGGATGCCCAAAGAAGGCTGTGACCCCACAGGAAGTCTGTTCTCGAGCAGGGTCCTGGCAGGGACCTGTGGGCCTGCAGATAGAGGAGCCAGTGCTGTTGTTGTCAGGACTTGTGACCCTGTGGGAGAGCAGACTGGAACAGGCTGTGCCTGATGGACTGGCCCTGTGGAAAGGGACCCATGCTCAAGCAGTTATTGAAGAGCTGCAGCCCAAGAACTCTCACTGGAGAAGTCCACGGAGGACTCTCCCTGTGAGGGATGCCACGCTGGGTCAGAGAAAGAACTCCTCTCCCTGAGAAGAAAGCAGTGGCAGAAACCACACGGGATGAACTGTTCATAATTCCCGCACCCCATATCCCTGCACTGCTGAGGGAAGCAGGTGGAGGATTGGGAGTAAAGTTAAGCCCATGAAGGAGGGAGGGGTGGTGCAAAGGTATTTTTAGAATTTGTTTTTCTTCTCATTATTTTGCTCTGATTTTAATTGGTAATAAATTCAGTTAATTTCTTCAAGTTGAGTCTTTTTTGCCTGTGACATTAATGGGTGAGTGACCTCTCCTTGCCCATATATCAACTCCTGAGCCTATTGTTATAATTTCTATTGCCTGTCTACTTGTGGAAGAGGGTGATAAAGCACCTGGGGGGTGTGGGGACCCGGGTGGGGACCCGGGGATAAAGCACCAGGGTGGGGACCTGGCCTACAGTCAGGGTCAAACCACAACAACCATTTCGATACACAAACATATTTTTATGGAAAATGCACCCCGTTGGTGCTTCTGTATTGTGTTGAACAGCCTGAATTATGAAGGGTAGCTGGTAATCTACATTAAAGTAAGACTGTTCTGTGCTACATTGTCACCTGAATTCTTAAATATCCCAGAGGCTCTTCTGCAGATTTGCTCAGGTGACTGTGTCATCCTTACATACAGCTCTGGGAGTCTCTTGGCCAGGTCCAGAATGAAGGGAATGTGGGCCAGGCTTGATTACAGATCACTTGAATTCTGAATTTGCTCTATTGAATGCTCAAATAATATAATTTTAAAGCTGTGATTAAACATCGCAGATGTCTCACTGATAGGCAAATGTCAGTCTGGGAAATGGCCTGGCAGCCAAGGAGGACTTCTGTGAGGTGGTTGTTCCCAGCAGAAGCACGCTGACTGTGACCACAGGCTGTTCTGGAGAGGCGCTGCTTGGGCTTGACAGGCTTGGGACTTGATATTGCCCTTTCAGAGAGATTCTGCCTTTGCTTAACCTTCTTCTTAGTGTTTTCTGATCTGTATTGCTGTATTGCGGAATGAAATGCCTGTTTCAGTTTTAGATTAACTTGGTCTCTCCTTCAACATGCAGCTTTACAAAGGATCTCTGCTGAGAAAATCAAATTAAGTGCCCTGACGGGTGATAATGACATCTGGGAGCTCTGTGTCACCTTGCTGAAGCATGTTAGGTGTCTTGTCACCAGCTAAAAGATGCTGCATTCAGCTTATTTGTTTCAGAAGTGCAATAGAAATACATGAGGTCTGCCATGGCCTTTTTGTGTTGCCAGGATAGCTCCACAGTGAGCCACCCCACAGACAAGAGTGGGGCTAGTAGGCTTTACATCAGCTGTGAATCTGGTTCCCTGCACTCCCTTTTTTTGTGCTCTGCACATTGGTAAGAGGAGCAGTGTCGCAATAACGACACGAAAAGGAGGACACGGACACCTGTTAAGAGAACAACCAACAACTGCAGGCTGACCTGCCTGACTTTATTTTATATGTGTCTTAGAAATCATAGTGGATTGGAGGGACAGCTCGCTGCCCCTCAATCACACTGGACAAAGGAAATGTCCATCAAACTTCTGTGTCCAGGGGAAAGGAATGTAAATAATAACCTACCATTACAAAAACATGGATATGTTTACAGAGAATGCATGAGAAACAGATACAGAAAAATGAAAACATCAGAACTGCAAAACTCAGGGCAACAGAGCAGTTTGAGCTTTGGCTAGGGAGCAAGTCAAACTTGCTAATTTTTCTTAATGTTGGATGAAGGAAGCAGCAGTACCACCTACAAGTTGGAACTAGGAAGTTCAATAATTTTGCCACCAGAACCCTATTAACTGGAAAGATAATAAAGTGATCCATAAAGCAAGCTCTTGTCATGTCTGTCTTCTCTGCTCTCAGTTTGTCAGACATGGACATTAGACAGTGTTCATCCAGGAATCAGTTACATTTGTATCTCCCTGCTTTGGGCCCTGGGATGAGATGGCAGTACAGCACAGCTGGACCAGCTGTGACACTGACACTCTTTCTAGTTTGTTAGATTACAGAAAAGGAAAGAAAGGGCATGTAAAGTGATGATCATCTTGAAAGCAGTTGAGAAGGGGAAGGTGGATACTGGGAGCACCAGGGTGTGCACTCAGGTCTCCAGGACCTGTGCAGAGCTTTTTTGCCTTTGGAGGCAAACAAAGGAATTTATGCTTACCAGAAAGAGGTTTTACCTGGTCAGGACCTGGATAGAGTTCTGGTTTCACTTCTCTGCACGGATTCACCTTTTATTCCAGAAAGGCAACTACATGCAATGTCTTTGGGAGCAATTTTGGCAGCCTGTTTGCATAGCAGGGCTCAGTTTCTGAATTGCCAGCAGCTGTCCAGGTGCCTAGACCCGGGGAGGAGGGCTTCTGCAGCCATCAGAGCAGGTCAGGACCATGTGAGCAGGGCAACCACATGCAGTTCTGAAGAGACAGAGACAATAAAGGCCATGGCTCTGGTAATGGTGGAGTAAGGCTGGGAGGCACAATGAGACATCCAGGCAGTGGAGAGTGAGTGCTTTGCTCTGTGTAATTGGCTTGTGCCTCCAAAGAGCCTCTTCTCTTCCCTAACTACTGGTGCTCTCACATGCCCTCAGCCTCCAGTCCTTACACCTGGCCTTGCTGGCCTTGTGCTCTTGTTCTGTTTTTCAGCTCATCGCTCTTTGTCTGCTGTCTCTTGATCTTGCCATGTAAAACACTGTCCGTACGTAATAAAGTCAGCGAAATTTCTACTCGGACGTAGTATGTCAGACCAGCCAGTGGAGCCTGAGCAAAGCAGAGGTGGCTGGAATTAGCACCTCTTATGGAAGTGTGGAAAGGTGGTCTCACTGCACAGCAGCACAAGGGCTGGTCCCTGTGCTCGGCTTGGCTTGCTGGAGCTACAGTTTTGTTGGTGGCACACCTCCCTCTGTAAGGAGCAGCAGGGTGACAGCATTAGGTTGGTGTCAGCTGCTGTGTAAGCTGAACTGTGCTGCAGGATGCTCCCGGGTGTCCCTAGAACAGGCTGAGCTTAGCAGCTTAAGCCTTCCACCTTTCAGAATCAAACTAATCTTGTGCTATATGCTCCAGGCAGACTATTCCCTGTGCATTCTGACTCAGGTGACCTTTTAGGCTGAAGACCTTAGTCCATGGTTCTACCATTATTTTCTGGTAAGTTTTTCCACAGTTACAGCATTATGCTAAGCTGATTAAAGGATATATTGATTTTATTCTGATAGAGAAGCTTTGAAAATTTATTAACCATTAACATCACATGCAATCAAAATATAACATTTTTCCTATTAGTCAAATGTTCACAGTCGTTAATCTGACTTTCCAGAAACGGTTGCCAGTAGCATAAATGGACTGTTAGCTAAATACATTAATGCAGTTTGTTTCACTGTAATTAGAGACCTGTAAGGTACATTTTAGCAAGTTGAAAGTGTTAATACAGGCCCATATATTTGCAGCCCTCATTGCAAACATTCATTACAATGTCCCAATTAACAATCTATCCAGACCCAGGTTCATAAAAAAGGCAGGAGAGAGCTCTGAGGCACTTTCAGGTGTTCTGCTTAGTCAGGTCTGGCAACCATGGTTTGAATGAATACTGGTCTCCAGAATGGTCTTACACAGGACACAGATAAAATTACTCAGAGGCTAGGTGCAGGAGTGTGGCTGACAGAGTCTTTTGAGAAATTCTTCTTTCCCATACCAACTATGCGAAACAAGCAGATAGTTCTTGAACATCTGTTGTTTGTCCTGAGATGTTTTGATTCAGACCGAGTGTGTTTTGGAATGGATGTTGTGAGGCTCCAGCCAATCACCCTGGGGCGTGGTTGAACACCTGATGGGGTTCTTACCATATATAAAGGGAATAGAGTAATAAAGGCGGCCACTGCCGCTGCTGCTGCTGCTTTAACTACACTGGCTGTGTGTCTTCCTTCATCAGCCGCTCTACAGCAACGCAGGAGTTGCCTGAAACATGCTGCATGGCTGAGTTCAGGGTCAATCTTCAAAAGCAAATTGTCAGGATGTGGGATCTGGAGACCCCAGTGCTCAGTTTCCTAGAGTTGTTCTCAGTGCAGAGACCAGCACACACATCACATCACATCACATCACATCACATCACATCACATCACATCACATCATCACCCTCCTGCTCTCGCAGCCCTTGCATGCACAGTCAGTGCCTCACTGGAGGCTGTGGAATGTCATCTTACAGTCCTTCAGATGTTTACAAACAAGGAATTTCCATCTTGATGTGGACTAGTTGCCTTTCTCTTCTATTAGGCTGTGGACTTATAATGAGATATTCATATTTTAAATATGGTGCAATGACATCAATAGTAATAATTACTATGTGCATCAAAGCTTTGGAGATTAGCCACGGATCGTGCACCTAAATGGCAAATGGTTATAATAGCTCTGTACATGAAACATCAAAGTCTGAGGAAATGTTGCCCTGTTATAAAAAATACATCAGAATGATCATTCTACTCCAAGCAAAGTGCAGAACTGTAGATGTCCATGGAACAAATGCAACACATTTCATACTCATTTGGGTGTTTCAAGTACAGGAAAAATTGATTCCACAGCTCCAATTACCAATCCACATCAAGTGAAGACTGTATTGAAAGTATGAGATTTAGCACAATATTAGGCTTAAGTTGACTCCTCCTTGTGAAAATGTATTTGTAATTAGGGCCTAGAAGAGCAAGAAGCAATATTTGGGGTTTTAATTTTTTATATGCTCCCTGGCAGAGGGAGAAGTGGCTAAGATTGCATAAAATTCTTAAACCCATGATGTTTCAAGTATCCTTTTGCTGAATCAAAATGGCTCTCTTGTACATTAAAGAAACCACACTGTATTTTTCTTTGTTATCCAAGCAGAGCAAAGCACAGGCTCTCTCTGCTGAGCCTGGGGACAGCTGCTGAAGTAAAAAAATGCAGAACAGTCACTTGAACAACAAAACCTCTGAACTCAGCAACTGAAATTCCCAATTACAGGTGTGCTGCTGTTTCTTCTGCCTCATCAGAGCTGTTTTGCTTGATCCCTCCCCCAGCCCCAGTGGGATGTACAGTGTGAGGATGCAGTGCCATACGTGCTCCCACAGCCAAATCAAAGGCCCAGCCAAGCCTGTGCCTCAGCCATGAGTCTAGAGGAAATCAGAGACCCTCATTAAAGTTTCAGAAAAACCTAACTGGTATGAGGACAGCATTCAAAAATGTATTTGGGGGAAAACAAATATTGTTTTAACTCTATTAATAATTGATGTGTTGCCAGCAGAGATCCTCCTAGCATTAAGGGAATTGAAAATTAAAGGCACAAAGACACTACTTTAAGAAAACATGTTGATAAATAATTAATAAGACATAGGCGTACTGGAATCTGAAGTGTAGGTTTTAGCTCGTCTTGTCAAACCTATGCTTTCTAATACCACAGTTTTTCCCAGAGTGAAAGCATGGTCATTTTTGGTTTATATCAACAGAAGCTTGAGTTGTTTTTGCTGCTCAGCTGGAATAATTCATTGTCTTCTGTCAGTAGCTTGTGCCAAGACCCTGGGATCCTAAACAGAACATACCCAAAGATCATGGCTTTCTTAAGTCAAGATGGACAAAAGATTGTTTATTATTTAGAAAACAGAAGAGACTATGCCTTTTTCAGGGAAGCTACTGTTTGTCAGGGTCAAACTGGATCAGAAGCAGAAACACTGGAGGAAGAAGAAACTCTGGCAATACCTGTTGAGCAGTATAATTTAGAAATAGCTGGGAGAGGTGCCCCGGGATATGTAATGCCCAGGAACAGCTACTGCTTTAGTTTGTGTATCTCTAGAGAGATGCATTTTCAATGGTGAGGCAAATCTTGGGGACCACTCTGAAAAATCCAGTGGCTTGCACTTTCCCCGAGCATTCTACCTGGTGGGGATCTTTAGGACAAGAAACAGTGCAGTTCAGCATTTCACAGAATACAAGCTCATCATTATGACCAAAGAAAGAATGGACACAGAATGTGCTGAAGGAAGTAAATACAGAATTTCTGCATTCATCTCCACAGCAGCTCTAGCACTGTTGTGAGCAGAGCCTGCTGAGCAGCATTTGGTGACATAGCTGAAGGGTTCAGCTGGTGCACAGTTCCTGACAGGGAGAGACACTGTAATTTCAGAGCAGTATACTGAGCACCGTGTTAACTAACAGAGCTGCTGTCCTCTCTGAAGGTCTGTGTCTTGCTGAAGGGCCTGTGGGCTCTTTAAACTCCTGATTTATTCCAGTCCACTCCAATCTTTCAGGATTGTTTTAATAAAGCAGCTAGTAAGTCAGGCATAATTTCTGGCAGGCTTTTGAATTTAAAAAACTGCACAAGAGTATCCATAGAACTATATTTACCCTTTAATTCCTTTAAGTAAAGCAAAAGTGAATGCTGTTCTTCATTGGAAGACCTTTAGTTCAGTACTTCAATGCAAAAGATTTGTTGAGATTAATGGAATTCCTAAACAGCCTTTATTTACTACAGTGAAGTTAATAATTAAGGAGAAGAGAGAATATCCACGAATGCTTGTGTAAAAATAATTCCTGCCTTAGTTCCAAGGAAAAAGCCTATGTAAATTGGTGTTTGAGAACATAAGGGTGACTCACTAGAACTATAAAGGGGAGTTTTTTCCATTCTGAATAAAGTAAATGCAGTGGTGAGGCAGTGGCAAGTGCAAACTGTGCAGCCGGCAGCCGGGTGTGTTCTGTCTCAGCTGGGTGCCCCTGCCACAATCCCTGGTGCACTGATGGCACCCGTGGCACCTGCTCCACAGCCAGGGCCGCCAGCAGCATTCAGGCCCTTGCTGAAGCTGGAGTGTAAAGCTCCTGGACCGGCACTCTTGGCAACGCTGGGCCTGACATGCCTGAGGAAGGGCTGTGGAAAATTGCTTCTTGCCCACAGTGATTCCCCTGAAGGAGAATCCATTGGTGTCAGTATGGTTACTTCTTCTGGCTGTGGCTTGTGGCAGCAGTCAGGGTGGGTGTGAGTGCCGTGCAGGGACTGCTCCTGGGCAGCCCCAGCCTCAGCGGGAGCCATGAAGGTCAGAGCTGCTGTCCTGCAGGGAATGGCCCCAGCAAGGCTACATCTCCCTGCAGCTGGTCTTCCCGTTCCGCTGCTGCTGCTGCAGCTGCTCCTCCTTCTTCAGTGCATCCTTGCCTATGGCTCCCTGTCCCTCTGCTGCCAGAACTGCCCTGCTCTGCCCTGCCTTCCTCCCACTGTCGCTGCCCTGCCCTCTGCCTGCCCCACCTCCTGCTATTGCTCCTGCTGTGCCTTGCTCTCCTAATGTAAAGACACCATCTCCCAGTCCTGCTCCTGACTGCTGGGATAAACATCCATTCCTGCCAGGCTGCCCTACTGTTAGTTAAAGATGCTGACTCTAGGAGCCCCATCCCCATTAGGCAAAGCTGAGAGCCTGCCTGATTTAACAAGGCAAGGAAACAAGCCAGTCAGAGTTATCTTGATCTGAAGCATATTCTAGAAGTGATTAGCTGCCTAAACTTACTCTGCAATTATCTGTGCTGAGTGGTTTCTGCACATCATTGCCCATTTTTCTGAGTGTTTTTATCTAAGTTGATAATGGAAAATGAAAAAAAGTCTTAGTTCCACTCTGATTTTGACACTTGTGCCAGAAAGTATCTGAAGATGAATATTTTTGTGTTCCCAATAGTTAGATTAATATTTAAATCATTGGCATCCAGCAAGCTGATTAGTTTTCCTCTAATAAGAGTCCACTTTGTAATTACAGGAACCAGCTTCTCCTGGGGAGGAAGGTGCCTGGGGTGAGAGGCTGAGACACTGTCCTGACATCACTGTGACCATGACTTCACCAGGCTGATGCACTGCAAGGTTATTGTCATCTGAAATCTCTACCTGTGGAAAAAGGAACAGGTACAAGGGACCTGCTCCATATCTTCTGACGACAGAGAAGATCTGCCCTTGATTGTGTTTAAACTGAAGTAGAAACAAGGTGCAGCTATGTCAAGTCTCATGGAGGGAGTGACCCTCGCCTGCTGCTGCAGGCCAAGCCTTCTTTGATGACATAGCCTACCTGGTGCTGCAGGTGTAGGGGACATGCCACAGCACTGCAGGGGATGGGCAGAGCTAACTGAGACACAGGGACTCCCCTTGCTGGGGATCCTCTGTTGAGCCTGGGGAGTGCAGCCGGTGGGTGCTGGCAGTGACAAGCCATGGAAGGACCCTCAGCACCACCATGGAAGCAATCGGAGAGAAAGCTCTGTGAGGCATGGGAGGCTGGCTGACTCAAGTCCTCTTTTTGGCCACAGCCATTAGCAGATGCTTGTGAAAAGCCTGTAGCAGACAGGGTGAGTATTACCTGAGATTGTGATCACAGTCCTTCTGGAGCAATGGCTGTGTTCGACCACTGCTCTGAACTAGTAGGTGGGGTTGTGCTCCAGGACTGTCTCTGGAGCCTGTTGAAACTCTGACTACATCTGGGCTCCAGAGCATTCTGGGGTAAGGAGCCACATGTGATCCTGGGGTCACACTGGCCTTTCTCTGTCAGCCTGATAGCAAATAATTTCCCTGGGACCTCGTGATTCCTATGCTATGAAAATGGGCTAGTGAACATTCAGTGTGTGCTGGTGATCCCTCCAGCTGGGGACAGTCCTGCTGTCCTGATTGCACTTGTAGGGGAGTTGTCCACCTGCATTTGGCTGGATCCTCCAAGGGTGGCCAGGAGAATCAGCCCGCTCTTGGGATGCAGAGGAAACAGGCAAACTCGCATCCTTTGTTTCTAGGACCACACGATGCTTCCTTTGCAAATGGGACTGCCACCTGTGATTCAGTCCTTCAGGTGATTGAGCCTTCCCTATTTGCTCAGAGAGCAGCTATGGCTCAGAATCAAATGCAGCCTTTAGAATTAATCCATCTGTAATGGCCAGTAAGTCTGTATTCTCCTGACCAGCCATGCATAGTAACATCTCAGTGCTGTATTCATCTTGCACTGTGAGTTTTACCCAGCTCCTAAGCACTCAGGAACAGCAGCACTGTCAGGGTGTTGTTATTCATTTGTTTTCACCCACTTGAAGTATATATCCTTGTCATAAACTGGCACTTTGCACAGGGAAAAAAACCTCCCAAGTGAACAGGGATTAGGGCCATTTTTCAAATGCCGCAGGGTGTTAATTGTACACTGCATGATGGGAAAAGGTCTTGTTAGAACTCCATTGTGAACATTACTTCATCAGAGCATAGCGGGCAGTTGTCTACAACAGCCAGAGGACAAATGGGTGGTGGTGACAGGGATGCAGAGCGTAACCTCTATGGCAGTAAGTGCTCAGTGCTGCATGCACAGTTCTCAGTGCATTCAAAGCTGATCAGGTGAACATCATGCCAATCTACTTGTTCAGCATCTGACTGTCTGCTAGCTGCTCAGCCTCCATCCCACATCACCGTCCTCCAGAACTGTGCTCAAAACCTGATCAATGGGAAGTTCCAGTGGTTTTTTTTGCTGCAGTACGCTCCTGGCTCGGTGAGAAAAGAGATGGCAGGTACTGAAGAGCTCACAGTTCAGCCACCACCTCCCACAAGCCGACTGTCCTGTTTGCTTTAGACTATAACAGCAAGTGGAATGGCTACTTACTGCTGGGCCATCCTGAGCTGTGATGGATCTTTGGTCTTCCTTCACAAAAGGCAGGAAAATAAAAAAGGAAAATTCATCTCTCAGGGGCAAACAAATCAAATGAGGAACCTTTGCTACAACTGATGGCCTGCTTAAACACAGGTCTGGGCTAGAACATTTGCTGCAACCATTTAGTGACCCATGCTTGTCCCAGATTCATCTTATGAACTAGATAAAGCAATTTGTCTGCCCATGTGTCCAGAAATACTGATATTTGTTAAATCCAGTGCTTTGAAAGCCCTAGATTTGAACTACTAGATATGCAGAGAGAAAAGCAAACAAAGCTGGCTGTGATAGGTGTGTTTCATTTGGGTAATATTCTGGTAAGGCCTAATTTATTACTTTTATTTATTAAGGCTAGGCAAACCTCATGGGGTCAGTCATAAAGTACAGTGAGGCAGGAAAATAAGAGTTTCAAAAGGAGATCCAGAAATCCTCTTTGGCTGTGAAAGTCTCTGAGTGTTTCCTTTCCAGAGTTTCTACTTCAGGCCATGCTGTCTGGTCCCCCATTTGTCTGGCACTTCAGTTGCCCTGCTGTCTTGGTGCCAAGCTCCTGCCCACTGCCCTTGGCACTGCAGAGAGCCTTGCTGCTTTGACTCTGGGGTGCCAGTGTGGTGCCCATAGCTGCCCAGAGTGACCACAGCGCTCGCCCTTGTGCTCTGTTTGCCTTTTCAGAATATGACCTTCCTCATCTGAAAAATGATTACAGTATGAAAGCCCAGACTGATACCAAATTATCAATGACAGGAGCGATGCAAGTCTCACCAGTGAACTGGGGTTAATAATAAAAGAAGACAGACACAAGGTACACAGAGGGTATTTAAAACCACAATACATAGGGATATTTCTAAATTGAAAAAAAAAAATCACACTGAAATTGCAAAATGAGGCATCTCGTGTTAATTCTGCCCAGCTAGCAGTGCCTAAAGAACCATGATATTACCTGCTAGCTTCAGGGAGTCTGGTGGGGTGAGCTGACCAGCAGAGCTTTGGTATCCCTGCTCAGTGTGGCGGGGTCTCTGGGACGGTGGGTGGGGAGGGGGCACTGCCCGGCTGTGTGTGTGCCGGCCCCGCTCCCTGTGCCAGCCCC
>VZRZ01008153.1:198289-236084 GCA_013398175.1 Climacteris rufus | reverse complement strand
GTGCAGGTGTGTGTGTGTCCCCAGTGTCCCCAGAACGTGTACCAGTGCCACAGGTGCAGAGGTTTCCCCCCAGGGCCTCTCTAGAGCCCTCCCGGCTGCACCACAAACCCCCTGCTATTTAAATCCACCATTCTGGTTAATACAAGCACACAATCAAATTAGTGGGGAAGTATAAAACAGGCTTACAGGGATTTAATGGTAATACAGGCTAACAAAGGGAACCTGAAAGCACAGTACTGGGAGAGCTGAAGTTTCCGATCAAGCCCTCAAAGTTCACACCAGAGAATTCCCTGGAGGAGGTTAATTTGGGCCTGCCTGGGCTGAAGGACAGAGTTCAGTTATGGGAGTGCAGTGGGGTTCCCCCAGGATCCCTGACTGGTACTGGAAAGACAGTTCTATTCAGGGCTTTTGTTGTGCTCTCCTCATTCACAGCAGGCTCAGGGGTAATTTACTGTGTGCTATTCACATTTTCACTACAGCCATACAAATCCTTCTCTTTTGTCAGTTTTGTCTCCTTATCTGATATCTCTTTTCCCCTTACTGTTGTCCCATATTCTGCTCTAATTCTCATGGGATTGAGGGTGTTTAGCAGGTTCTTTCCTGGTGATTGCTGGTGCATTGAAAGGTTTCCACATCCCTTCTTGAGTTATGGGAGCTGTAAGTCAGTCCTGACACTCCTCTGGTCTGCAGTGGGATAATAAGTGCTGCAGCCAGTCCCACTGCAGCTGGGTAAGGAGTGAAAGCACTGAAAGCCCAGACCCTACAAACCAAAACAGTTCCTTAATCTGTGTTCTCCTAAAGGACACAGTGCCCCAGGCTGACTTTCTACTGGGAATTACTGTAATTAAAGTAGAATTGTTAGGAACAAATTCTGTTCCTGCTTTTTCCAGCCAGAATGTTACACTGCTGTAAGGATTTTTTTGTTGCCTGATTTGTAGGTTTTGATTCTCATGTATTTCACGTCCCCAGAGCCGTTTGTTCGGGGATGTTTTAAGAGTCACCCATCTTTTAACCGAGTCTGTTCAGTTTATTTAATTGCCTCGCTTACCTTGAGCTGCAGGTTTTGACCTCCTGCCTTGCCTTTCAGATCCATCAATTATGATGAGAAGGATCCCTTCCTGTGCAACGCCTGTGGCTTCTGTAAATACGCCCGCTTTGACTTCATGCTCTATGCCAAGCCCTGCTGTGCCGTGGATCCCATCGAGAACGAGGAGGATCGCAAGAAGGTGGGACTGAGAGCAGATTCATTCAGGAAATGCTGCAGCTCTTGGCTGGGTCAGCAGTGTGGGGACAGCAGAGGCCCGTCTCAAGGGCTCTTTCAGGGCTCCTCTCTGACTGATGCATTCCGTGTTTGTTGTCTTGCTCCGCCAAACAAGTCATTCTTCAATAGACATCATTCAATGCCTCACTTATGAACTGGCTTGCCTTGCTGTAAAAGGGGATGAATTTGAGTTATTCTGTGTGCTTCCCCATCCCACCCTCTGCACTCTGTGTCCTGTCCCAAAGGATCAGTGTGCTCAGTGTAGTGTCACCAGAGTGATTCTTAGGGCAGAACCAGGCCACAGGGTCACTGTTTATTGACTTTATTTTTCTCAAAGAAAGGCAAAAGAGACAGAAGACTTGGAGCCTGGTGGTTGTAGTTTTGAATGTGAAATAAGAGTTTCATTTCCTTTTTCCTCTTAGGCAGTAACAAATATCAACACACTGCTGGACAAGGCTGACAGGGTGTATCACCAGCTGATGGGACACCGACCACAGCTAGAAAACCTTCTGTGTAAAGTGAATGAGGCAGCTCCTGAAAAACCCCAGGTAACAAGGGACAGGTGGAGCTTGCACAGACCTCCAGGCTGGGGACACACCCGGCCTCAACACTGCCAAAGGCAGCTGAAGATCTTTCCCTCAAATTCTGCTCTGCAGTTGCTATTTTTGTGTGGAGCCTCCGTAAATGATTCCTCTTTGTTTTCCCCTCTGTTCCAGGATGAGTCTGGCAGCAGTGGAGGGATAAGTTCTACCTCAGCGAGTGTGAACAGGTACATACTGCAGTTAGCCCAGGAGTACTGTGGTGACTGCAAGAACTCCTTTGATGAACTTTCCAAAATCATCCAGGTATGATGTCCTTTGATTTGGATTTGGGTCAAGTGTTTATTAGAAATAAAAAGCCAGATGTTGCCATTCGTTACATATGTTGCCATATGATAAAATAATCATTTCTAAAAGCTAGGTATTAATTACTAAAAATTCAGCTAACTTGGTTTTCTCAGCAGCTACATCATGAAGAGCAGGAAACTGAACAGATGGTTAATTAAAGAGAATAGAATTTTTGCATGTATCCAAAGTGTTTGAAAACATACCAATCTAAAAGGTGACCTACAGAAGGGTTTTATGAATGAAATATATTTGTGTCCAACAACGTAGATAAAGGAACACTGAAAAACCTGCTACGTTGTGAATGTCCTTTTTGGCTGTAATATTTAAGCATATTAAATGCTGACTCTGACTTGCTCTGCCAGTACTAATAGTAATTAATACTATGGATTTGTCATGTTTCCGGTGTTACATTGCATCTAGTGTAAACAACAGGGTAGATAAGTGGGAGTTAGGCTCATATTCCTGGTGGATTTCCCAAGTCTGCCATTGCCATGAAGGATTTCAGGTTTGGAAATACTTGGTTAAAAATGTTTCTCCACAAAATACACAGTGAAAATAACCGGTGAATGGGACTGGCAGGTACGTGCTGGCTCACAGCTCCTTGTCTGTGCTTCCAGAAAGTGTTTGCCTCCCGGAAGGAGCTCCTGGAGTACGACCTCCAGCAGCGAGAGGCGGCGACCAAGTCGTCGCGCAGCTCGGCGCAGCCCACGTTCACGGCCAGCCAGTACCGCGCGCTGTCCGTGCTGGGCTGCGGCCACACCTCCTCCACCAAGTGCTACGGCTGTGCCTCGGCTGTCACCGAGCACTGCATCACCCTGCTGCGGGCCCTGGCCACCAACCCCGCCATCAGGCACATCCTCGTGTCGCAGGGCCTCATCCGGGAGCTCTTTGACTACAACCTGCGCCGGGGCGCGGCCGCCATGCGCGAGGAGGTGCGGCAGCTCATGTGCCTCCTGACCAGGTGAGAGCTGCTCCGGGCAGGAGCTCTGCAGAGCCTCATCCTTCTACAGGCCCCTCAGGAGGGAATAGCCTCATAGGGGGAGTTACCTCAGAATCCCAAAATGGTTAGGGAGAGAAGGGGTCTGAAAGACCACCCAGTTCCAACGCCTGCCGTGGGCATATCTTACATCAGCAAAGTGTAGAGTCCAACTCCTTGTACATTTGTTACCAGCTAAGCTGAAATCCCAAGAGCTTTTGGCATTTATTACAAGCAGAGCGTAACAGTGTTCTCTTTTTCCTTCTGAATTAGGGACAATCCAGAGGCCACACAGCAAATGAATGACTTAATCATTGGGAAGGTTTCTGCGGCTCTGAAGGGACACTGGGCAAATCCAGACTTGGTGAGAGACTCCAGTGTTTTCCCGTTTCTTTGTTCTGCCCCTCTGCACTGCTGATGATTCTAATCATTGCATTTTCTCTCTTACCTGTTTGTGAGAAAAAAAATTTGAGGAAGTCAGAGTAAAGCACAAACTGATGTGATTAGGTAAAGGCCAAGGCTTCCTCAGGCAGTTCTGCCTGTCTTTGCCCTTGCTTGCACCTCTCCAAGAGGTTACCAGTCACCCCAAGTGTGCATGGGATTAAATTTACTAAGATTGATGTGTTTTGAAGCTGTGTTTATGAAAGATCAGAAGGCAGAAAAGAGTGGGGCATCCCCAACGCCTTGAACACTGTCTCTGTTGCAGGCAAGCAGTCTCCAGTATGAAATGCTGCTGCTGACAGACTCCATCTCCAAGGAGGACAGTTGCTGGGAGCTCCGGCTGCGCTGTGGTGAGTTCAGATAACCAGGGTCAGAGCTTTCTTTTACAGTGCTGTGCCCAGATCCGTGAAATACAGGAAGAGTTCTACCTCTAAACTTGTTCAATGTGCTGTATGAAGCTGTGGAGGTGTGTACTGTCTGCAGATCTTACAGGATCATGAACATTCCTGTCTGTCTTTCAGCTCTCAGCCTCTTCCTGATGGCAGTGAACATCAAGACTCCAGTGGTTGTTGAAAACATCACCCTCATGTGCCTGCGCATCCTGCAAAAGCTCATCAAGCCGCCTGCTCCAACCAGCAAGAAAAACAAGGTAGTGCCTTAGATGCTGAGCAAAACATCTGAGAATTTGCTGATTGAAGTCTGGCACACTGATCTCAGTGATGAATTAATTTGTGAGGAAGCCAGGACTTGCTTTTCCTGGTCACTGTTTCTAGGGAAGCACAAGCCCTGTGACTCTTGTCTTTGCAGACTGCAAATTATAGGTGACAGCTTTCTGGTTTTTACTGGGTTTTCCTGACTTCGACCTTTACTGTTCAAACCCAGGCTTTGGTTTTTTCCCCTCAGATTTGAGGCATGGGGAAAGAGCTGCTTCAAAGCTACAGCTTGATTATTTTGAATAGGCTTTTGTTGCTTTCAGCAGCTCTGTAAAATCAAGTACCTAAATTTGATTGATTCTATCAATTCTATCAATTGACTCCGATTTTTAAATACAGAGCTGCAGTTTTGATACAAAATATATTGATTGGCTGCTCCTTGATCATAATTTAGGATAAGATTTGCAGGAGAAAAGGTATCTTTCTTCTTTGATCTGACTGTCTGATGGATATCAGAGATGGGTTTACTGATATTTCAGTAGGAACTGGAATACCTCTGTTAGTTCATCCTTAATAGACACTGCTGTTGTCCAAGAGCTGCATTTGACTCCTCATGGCCTAGCCCCAGTGATTCACCTCAGGAGTTACTCTTTGGGAACAGACTGTGGCTTTCTGAAGAATCACAGAGCTTTTTTATTTGTTAGGATGTGCCTGTGGATGCTCTCACCACTGTGAAGCCTTACAGCAATGAAATCCATGCACAAGCTCAGCTGTGGCTCAAGAGGGACCCCAAAGCATCATATGAAGCTTGGAAAAAGTGCCTCCCTGCCAGAGGTAATCCCTGTGCTTTTAACCTGGTGCAGTTTTGTGCAGGAACATGTGTGTCCCTCCAAGTTTAATCAGGAATGTGCTTCTGTAGTGTTATATTGGCTTCTGTCCCATTACATCTGATGCTATCTTCACATTTAGTCCTTAGGAGTTGTAGCACTGACTCTTCCAGGCTGTGTTGCTCAAACCCTAAGCACAAAATGCTCCATGCCTGAAGAGAATATAAGGAAAGGGAAGGGAACATAAAAAATGAAACTTGTTGCTTATTTAAATTGATATCAACCAGCTCGAAAGTTGATGGAATTCCTTGAGAGAGACTCTGGGATTTGCATGTTGCTTGGAGTTAAGCATGGCTCCACACAGAAGTGAAAGTGGCAGCAGGCAGAGATTGGAAGCACTCGGCTTCCCAGCTGGATTTTGGCGAGTTCCAGTAAGAAGACAAAAATACTCTGGCAATTTGCAGTGCATGACTGCTGACAGTTCTCTTGGGCTCTGCTCATTTTTGCAGGTGTGGATGCCAATGGGAAATCTCCCAGCAAAGCTGAGCTTCACCAACTCTACTTGTCAGAAAAATATGTCTGGAAATGGAAACAGTTCATGAGTCGCCGTGGAAAGAGAACTTGTCCTCTGGATCTCAAGCTGGGACACAACAATTGGCTGCGACAGGTAAAGGTGGGGGAGAGCCCCAAGGCAGAGTTCAGTCACAGAGTGTGGGTAGTTTGCTGCAGTTCACGTGCAGGGATATTTGGGGAGGCTGGACCCACTGCCTCTAATTCCAAATCAGGTTTGCAGCTTTGTTCCCTTAAAAATGCTGCATCAAACATTTCTCTGGAAGGCTGTGTGTTCCTGAGCTCTGAACTTTGATTGCCACGGTGCTCTACCCGCCTAATGAGCTTCGTTTTTGAGGATCCTGGGCAAAAGCTTTACTTCTTGTATGTGTGGATTGGCAGGTCACTCACACCATGCACTGTTTAAACACTTTGATGATGAGCAAAGCAGGAGTTGTCACAGAATCAAGTGTTCAGAGAACAAAAAATGCTGCCACCAAGTCACCCAGCAGCCCCGGTGTTGTGCCTTTTTGTGAGCTCTCACAAGTTCATCTGTGCACATCACCCTGACCTGGCTTTTTCCTGCCCCTGCTGCAGGTGCTGTTCACTCCTGCCACACAGGCTGCCAGGCAGGCTGCCTGCACCATCGTGGAGGCCCTGGCCACCATCCCCAGCCGAAAGCAGCAGGTCCTCGATCTCCTGACCAGGTATTTCTCTGCTGCCACACTTGGCAGCCCCAGGGTTATATTTCTTCAATTCCCATGAGAATCTCTCTGTTCTTCCAGCTTTTCTCACACCTCTCCCTGACATACCTTCAGTTCACAGGACTTTTTGAGCTGGATATTATAACTTAATTAGCTGGGAGTGTATAGATTATGGGAGACTTTTTTTGCTGCCTAGCAGTAAGCTGTTACAGTCTGTACTTTTCCCAGAAGTAAGGATCTGGTGTTCAGCTGTGTAGCCAACATTTCCCCTGCCTCTTCAACAGCAAAATAATAGAGTGAACTCTCTTCCAGCTCCTGTGACATAACTTACCCCAGGTCATGCTGATAGCGCAGTTAACTCCTTTTTGGGACAAATCCCAATTTAGCCAGAAAATAATAAATATCAGTGATGCTGTAGCTTGGACAAGAAAGGGGATTGTTTTCTGAAGGCTTTTTCTTTCTTTCCACAATATCCTTAAGCTGGAATACCTTTGTTGCTGTGAAGTGGTTGTCAGCTTGTGTTTCTTTCCCAGCTACCTGGATGAGCTGAGCATTGCTGGTGAATGTGCTGCCGAGTACCTGGCTCTGTATCAGAAACTCATCAAACCTGCTCACTGGAAGGTCTACCTGGCAGCCAGAGGGGTTCTGCCCTATATTGGCAGCCTCATCACTAAGGTATGGTCTTGTGTGGAGGAAGAGACCTGTTAGTTTGGCTTTTTTGGCTTTGAACTTCCATCCCTTCATTCAGCACCCTGTTGCTGACCCTGCCAGGGTTCTGGAGTTCACACTTCAATGCTGTTACCTCTGAACAGAAGGAGCCATGGGGGTTTTAGCCCCAGCTGGAGAGTCCCTCAGCACTGTAATTAACTGCTCTGAGGGTATAAATATTGCTACACTGCCTTGGCAGCAGGTCGTAGCTGGAAGCTGTTCTCCAGCTGGCAGGCTGGACTATGAGATCCTGTAGGGACAGGGGAGGATCAGGTGTGCTGCCATTCCTGGAGTGTGAATTACAGCCTCTTGGAGAAGCAGCACATTGAATTTACAGTGTTCAGAGTGGTAGAAGTTTTCTGTGGGGATCTCTGGTACACTCCAAAGAGGCAGATGAAATCTCCATATCAGGGGTGGCCTTGAGTCCTCATGGAGGGCCACTAGAGCCAAGCAGTGGTAGCAGGAAGGTACAGGGAGAAAATGAGGGGGATATTTGTGCACTTTTCCTCTCCTTTCTCCCTTCCCTCCCTGCTGTTGCAATTGCTGGCTCAGTTTCTGTGCTGTGTTCCTTTGCACCCTGTGTTAGACACTCCAGTCATTGGCATTGCAGGTTCTTGGCCTAATAGACATGTTAATTATTTTCAGGAAATAGCTCGTTTACTTGCCTTGGAGGAAGCAACACTCAGCACTGATTTGCAGCAGGGATATGCCCTGAAGAGTCTCACAGGTATTTGGTGGCATCAGTGAGTCCTGCAGCAGGATTAGAGATGGGGTGGTCATTGTTCTCAGCCTGTAGCAGAATTTCAGAGATCTCATTCAGTGTGTTGCAGTTGTCATCAGTGGATTTTTGCCATTGATACAGCATTTAATCTCTAAATGGATTTTTCCATATTTTTGTTATCAGTTTGAGCTTTCAGCTGAACTGTAGTAATGGACCAAGCAAACTTCATCCTTTCACTTAATTACACAGTACAAACCCTGGAATCATTGTAAACACTGCTGCTTTATTCTTACCTGCTGTTCCTACCTCCCTATTCTATGGGAGCTTTTTTTAATCTTCTAGTGTGTATACCCTTCTCTAAAATTTATTGGAAATGGAAATGCCTCATTAACTAGGTCATTGTTTTTTGTATCCCTATTCACATTCTTTGAACATTAGTGGGTGAATTCATAAAGTCTGGCTTCTTGCAAGAAGCAGCATGTTGCTCAGCGTGTCATGGAAACAATCCAAGGGCTGATTCTTTACTTTATTATAGGAGTGACCAGTTTGGTGATGTCACAGATGAGTCATTTCACATCATCAGAGGTAGCTTAAGTATTACAAGAGGAGCAATCATCAGCTTTTGGAACAGCTTGTGACAGAAAAATGCCAAAGAGTGCAGAATTTTGTATCAAGCACTTAGAAAGCTCCTCAGGCCCTTTCCTCATTACCAAACTATGCTTCATATGTTACAATTTACAAGACAGGCCAAGGTTTTTGCCTCCAACCATTCAGTTCACGGGATTGAGCTTTAAACCCCAGACTAATGGTAGTTGGAAAAAGACAATTTTATGATATTGTGCCCTGTTTGTTGCCATGAAGTTTAGAAATCAGATCCAATTCTCTCCCACCTTCTGAATTTTTGTGGCTTTCTAGGTCTTCTGTCTTCTTTTGTGGAGGTGGAGTCCATCAAAAGGCACTTCAAGAGCCGGCTCGTGGGCACGGTGCTCAATGGGTACCTGTGCCTGAGGAAGCTGGTGGTGCAGAGAACAAAGCTGATTGATGAGACCCAGGACATGCTGCTGGAGATGCTGGAGGACATGACAACAGGTAAAACCACCTCTGTTCCATAAATCCAGCATTTGGATCAACCAAGATGGAAAAGCAGATTGTTCCAGCCACACAAAGAACTTTTCTGAGTGACTACTATAGTCAGGGGGTTTTATGGCTTCCAGTGTTTCCTTCTGGCACAGAAAAGTTGAATAGCATTCCTAGGCACCTCTTATTTTCGGGGAATCTAAGCCTCCTCCTTTTTATGGGACTGTTTTACTGCAGAAGGATTTACTGTGTGTGCTGAGGTAAAGTGGAATCTATAAAATTGACTCCTGTGTCCATTTCAATGCTTCCTTCTCTTGGCAGGCACAGAGTCTGAGACCAAGGCATTCATGGCAGTGTGTATAGAGACTGCAAAGCGTTACAGCCTCGACGACTACAGGACTCCAGTGTTCATCTTTGAGAGGCTCTGCAGCATCATCTACCCCGTGAGTTGGACAGGCTGCAGCTTCCCTTAGAGTCACACTGCTTAAACAGAACCATGGGTTGGTTTGGGTGGCAAGGGACCTTAAAAATGTTCCAGTCTGACCCCCTGCCATGGGCAGGGACCCCTTCCACTATCCCAGGTGGCTCCAAGCCCCATCCACCCTGGCCCTGGACACTTCCAGGGATGGGGCAGCCACAGCTTTTCTGGGCACCCTGTGCCAGGGCCTCTCCACCCTCACAGGGAATAATTCCTTCCCTAAATTTCCCTCTTTCAGTCTGAATCCATTCCCCCTTGTCCTGTCACTCCAGTTCCTGATGAACAGTCCCTCTCTGGCTTTCCTGTAGCCCATTCAGATCCTAGAAGATGCTGTGAAGTCTCCACACTCCCTTGTCTTCTCCAGGCTGAACAGCCCCAGCTCTCTCAGCCTGTTTCCATGAGGCAGACAACTCTGTGGCCTCCTGTGGACTTGCTTCAACAGTTTCGTGTCCTTTTTTTGTTGAGGGGCACCAGAACCGTGGCAGTATTTCAGCTGGGATCTCATGATGGAGGGGGAGGATCACCATCAGCCACCTGTAGCAACCCTAGATCTGGTTCCTTGTGTTTTTCCAAGGAACAACAGTGTCTGCAAGTAGGATTTACCGTTAGGGAGCATAGACCTGTATCCCATTGTAACCCAGTGTATCCCATTTGGGGGTCACTGTTCAGGTTCCCTGCTGGGGCACACTCTGTGCACAAAAGCAGAACCAATAGTATTGTGTTCTGCTGAGGAATTTGGTTAATAAATGATCCTGGACATCCTCTGAGTGTGGCATGTACAGGAGATGCACCAGTGGCGAAAGGACTAAAAGTTTAGGGACATCCTGCCATAAAAATGCAGAAATGGGAGTGTGGTTAGGGAAAAACTTACTCAGTCTGTCTCTGCTGCTGTTCTATAGGAAGAGAATGAAGTCACTGAGTTCTTTGTCACTCTGGAGAAAGATCCCCAGCAGGAAGACTTCTTACAGGGCAGGATGCCAGGGAATCCCTACAGCAGTAATGAGCCTGGCATTGGGCCACTCATGAGGGACATCAAGAACAAGATCTGTCAGGACTGTGACCTGGTGGCTCTGCTGGAGGATGACAGTGGGATGGAGGTGAGAATTTTTTGAGGTGGGGATTTCTTGCACAGACTTGTGGGGATACTGGTTTTGGGCAGCTGGTTATTGCTGGGGTGGTGATGCAACAACATGAGCTTATTCTTGACTTGTTATTGTTTCCCTTTCAGCTTTTGGTGAACAATAAGATCATCAGTCTGGATCTGCCTGTGGCTGAGGTCTACAAGAAGGTGTGGTGTCCCACAAACGAGGTGTGTATTACCTTTAGGCATGTTAACAGCACAAAGCACCTATCCTTCATATCAACAAAAAAATGGAGAAAAGTCAAAATCACACGAGCTGGGATTTGTTTTCTGGCATATAATTTATTGGGTGTAATTGCTCAGCATATTTGGTGCTCTGCTAGGACAGACTGTGCACAGCCCTGCAACGTGAGTGATTCAAAAGCACAGTGCTGCTCCAGGTGAGCTGTGTCCTGTGTCAGACATGTGACTGTTCCTGAGAAAGAAACTTCCTTGTGTTCCCTTGGGGAAAGAGCTGAACTTTGTCACTGCCTTTCAAAGCACATTTCACACTCCATCTGCACACAACAGTTTAATGTGTGTGTACAGACAGGGACACCAGGTTGCTCCATCAGTCTGTGCTTCGGAGATGAACCCATGCTATTTGTGCAGAGACCATCCAATGTTTCTTCCTATTTGCACTTCTGCTCCTGTGCTTTTCATCAGGATCTCAAGCACTTGACAGATTCATCCTCCCACTTTGCTCCCAGTAGTGTGTGTTGTGTGTTTTTCACATAAAGAAATGGACCCAACAGTCTTAAGGCTCCAGTCCACCATGTCATACTAAGCTTGTTCCAGAGGTGGATGTGGTCCAGAACAAGCACTTCCCTTCTTTTCCCTGTAGCCACTAAAATAAACTCCCACTGAGACCATCAGACTAAATCTTGCTCATTACCAATATGTTTCTAGAGGCACTTGAGATCATAAAAAAAGACCGATTTGCCTGACATTTCTTGTTCATTCTTCATTTCCCCCTGGGCTCAAATCACCTTTGAAACCTCAGTTTCCTAAGGCCATTTGTGGGGAAGAATTCGAACAAAGTGCATGTTTGCAGTGAATGGTGGTACAGGGAATGGGCCTCACCAAGCTTTATTTCAGTAACAAAGCCTCCAGGGCTGCAAAATCAAGCCCAAAGCTTCTGACAGTGGTAGTTTTTTAGCAAGGTACCAACTTGGGTAGGGAAGTGAGGTGCTGGTCTTAATCTGTGACTTCTGATTTGAATTCTGATCAAGTCACTGGTGGAAATGATCCCCCGTGCTGCCCCGGGAGCAGCGAGGAGCTGTTCCTGTGGGATGCCGAGCTGGAGCTGGCGTGCAGCTCTCCTGGGCAGCAGCACTGCTGGTGAAAGGCAGAGTTTGCTCAGCATTCCTGTGGATGAACAGCTTTCATCTGTCTTCCTTTGTGAGCACCTCCTGGAGCCGCAGCTCCTGTTCCCTGGGAGCGACAGGCGCACAAGAAACGCAACCTCAGGCCCCTTTTTGTTTTCCCTGTCTCTCAGTGGCTTTTTTTGTTCATCTGCCATTTTACCAGGGCCCCTGTGGTGTTAATTGCTGGTCGCCAGCGTGGCCTTTGAGCAGATCTTCCCCCCGGGGCTTTCCCTGTGCTTATGTATTTGCTGTGACATTAAGCACTGCTTATTCCACATTAGGCTTAGCACGATCCCTGACAGGTTTTCTCTTGCAAGGTCTCCTGCTCCCAAATCTGGGATTTTTCTTTTCTGCTTTTTATTCAGACCTATGGATTAAAAATGGAAAGTTTAGTGATGTGCTGTCAGTATTTCCAGCTGGAAATGTATCTGAAAAACTAGCCCTTTCTCAGGGTAAAAGCACAGCTTTTTGGCTATATCATTTCAGTAATGTACTGTCTTACTGAAAGCTCATTAAATTGCCTTTTACTCCTCTTCCATTTTGCATCACTGCAGATTTTATCTGTTTGAAAGCATTCATCCAATTAGCCTGTCCTGCTTCATTTTCTGAGCTGTGCCTATTCCCTGTATTTCCCAGGTATGCTGTGCCATACCCTCAGAGGAAGGGTTGCTGTGGAAAGCAGGTGTGCCTCTGTAGATGAACCCCGTTTCCTTGGCTAAATATGTCACTGGTGCTAAAGGAAACCTGGAGGAGATATAAGGAGGAAGAGACTGTTTATGGCCAGTCTGTCAATTAATTGGCAATGCCAAGAAAAGCTGGGCAGACCAAGGGATGAGTTACTGATGTTTTTGCAGGTGGCTCTACTGTTGTTTTTAATTCATCTCAGGAAGGGGGGAATGCAGGAGTGAAAGATTTCCCTCTGTTACCAACCTTGGGCAAGACAGCACGAGGGAGAACTGGAGCTGGAGTGTCTGTACACACTGAACCCAGAACCAGGCTTGTAAATAAGTGCCCAGAGATTCAGTGAACATAAAGCTCTCCTCTTGCAGGGGGAGCCCATGAGGATCATTTACCGCATGCGGGGGTTACTGGGAGATGCAACGGAGGAATTCATCGAGTCCCTCGACTCCACAACTGGTAATGCATTTGTCTGCTGAAAGCTGGGATTAGATTTGAAATCTGAGGTTTGCTGCAGAGCAATGACATTATTATCCTCACAGCAGTGAGCTTAAAGTTGATTGATGTTGCTTTTGCTGCATTTACCTGCTTCACCTTGAGTGAAGGAGGATTTTAATAGCACTTTAAAGCTGTGCTTCAAATGGGAGCACTTGCATGGCACAGAGACCATTCTGCCCGGCCCTTTTTCATATTCCTGCTCTTAATTCTTTTCAAATTCAGTACAACTGAAGTGACTTGAATTGCTGGTAAATGTTTCCTGCTCTGCTCTCCATTTTTGCTTTCACTGCTCGAGCGTGTCCCACTGTGGCTGCTTCCTGTCCTCACCACCTGTGTCTGTGCTGCAGATGAGGAGGAGGACGAGGAAGAAGTGTATAAGATGGCAGGGGTGATGGCCCCGTGTGGAGGCCTGGAGTGCATGCTCAACAGACTGACTGGGATCAAGGACTTCAAACAGGGCCGGCATCTCTTAACTGTGAGTATCCTCTCTGCCTCTGGGGCTCAGCAGTCACAGGGTGCAAAATGCTACAGATGTCCAGGAAGTTTAATCTCGCTGGAGTTGGATCAGTTCTTTCCCTCTCCTGGTTAACAGGTTTCCCTTTCTCTTGGTTAACAAATCCTTACAAAACTTGAAGTGTAAAGAAGCTGAGGAGTTAGTAAGACTAAATCCTGTCTTGCTGGAGTGATTGTTTTCTGCCTTGGCCTTACCTGAGAACCAAAGCTGTGCTAAGACGTACATTGCTGTAAAAATCCTTCCCAAAAGTCTGGAAATTAGGTGTATTATTGGGTGCTTTTTAATTTCAGCAAAATTCCCCCCTCATTGTGAAAGTATCATAGAGAATTCCTTCACTGTATTTTGTAGGTGCTGTTAAAACTCTTCAGTTACTGTGTGAAGGTGAAAATAAATCGTCAGCAGCTGGTCAAGCCAGAGATGAACACTTTGAATGTCATGCTGGGAACACTTAACTTGGTAAGGACAACCTGGACTTCCATAAGTGTTTTTTCCATAGACTCCAGTGAACTTAAGCTACTTCTGACTGCAATGTTGCCTTGTGACAACTACGAGAGATGGGAAATATTGCTGTGCTGGCACTGCAAATTATCCTTTGGACATTCCTTATCTGTCATGGGTGGAAGTGTGTGGGGCAGTTAAACCAGCTGCTGTTCCCCTGACTGCTCCCACCTTAAACCAGTTACTGCTGTTGTTCCCCTGACTGCTCCCATCTTTCCCAGGCTCTGGTGGCTGAGCAGGAGAGCAAGGACAGTGGGGGAGCAGCTGTGGCAGAGCAAGTGCTCAGTATCATGGAGATCATTCTGGATGAATCCAATGCAGAACCTCTGAGTGAGGACAAGGTGAGTCCAGGGCTCTGTTGACTGGGATTCAAGGCTTGCAGTTCCTTGCTCACAGGGATGCTGAGCTCCAGGAGCTGGAGGGCAGTACTGAGTGGGAGTCTAATGCTTGTTACATGTGCTGACAGGTCTTAGCAGGCTTTGGGAGAAGGGCTTGAGGAGGACCCTGAACCAAAGTACTGCAAGGCTTCTCTAGGATGAGTCTTGCACAGTCAGGTGGGGGTTGTTAGACACTACTTGGATCTTTTCCTTCCTGCTTTGGGCCACAGGCCAGGGAGAGACAAGAAAAGACACATCTTGGCCTTGTTTTTTGCAGTGTTTTTGTATGTGTTGAAAACATGATTGATTTTCCAGCTAATTGAGAATAAAACTGTATCTCAGCTAGACTAGAGAACAAGAAGAATTTTTCACTCATCTTATGAAGCTATGGGTGGATTGGAATCTGGCGTGCTTTGGGTTGAAATTCTGAGACTTTTTGACTGGAAAATGCTTTAACAGTAGGTGGAATAAGTCAGGTGTCAGCTAGAGGGGTTGGTACAGCCATTCCACGAGACCCTGGGCGTGAGGCTGGGTTTGTTCTTTGTAAGGGACATAGACCTTTAACCCTCCACAGCTGGAGCAGTCCACCAGCTACCAGAGGGGGGATTTTCTTGCAGATTTGTTCCTGACCATAAATCCTGCTCTTCCTCCTTGGCAGGGCAACCTCCTTCTCACGGGGGACAAGGACCAGCTGGTGATGCTGCTGGACCAGATCAATAGCACCTTCGTGCGCTCCAACCTCAGCGTCCTGCAGGGGCTCCTGCGGATCATCCCCTACCTGTCCTTCGGGGAGATGGAGAAAATGCAGATCCTGGTGGATCGCTTCAAGCCCTACTGTAACTTTGATAAGTATGTTGTCACATTTCAGCTAAAAGCATGTGAAATCAGTTGTACTGACATGTTTATACCTTTATTCTCTCATTGGTGCTTACTTCAGTGTAATGCAAAGCTTCAGCTTAATTTCCTGTTTCACTTCTAAGCCATTTTTAAAAGAAATACGTGAGCTTTAGCTCAAGAAATAGGTCTTTAATGTGTATTTTGAGGTGACAGGGGTCTGAGTAGCTTTTCTGAGTCTCTGAGCTGTGGTAGGTACATCATTGAGTGATAATGTAAATGAGAATTACAGGCAGAGATATTTGGAGAGCCTCCAAGTTACCCTTTCTTCTCTTCGTTCAGGTATGATGAGGAGCATAGTGGAGATGATAAAGTTTTTCTGGACTGCTTCTGTAAAATAGCAGCAGGAATAAAGAACAACAGCAACGGCCATCAGCTGAAAGATCTCATCCTGCAGAAGGGAATTACACAGAATGCCCTGGATTATATGAAAAAGCACATTCCCAGCGCAAAGAAGTAAGAGTCACTACTTAGTGTGTATGGTTAATGTATGTGACTATCCTGGACATCCTCCTCTCGTTCCATCACCACAGTCTCCCAAGAAAGCCATTAACAAATGCACATTCAGGAGCATTTAGAGCTGTGAGTCTGGTGAGGCACATACAGGGGTGGCCCAAAACCCCTGAAATCTTCCTGTCTGGTCGCTGTCTGAGCTGATTCCATGGATATCACAATACTTGTGTTTCTTTCCTGTTCCCTTCTATTGCACAGTAACAGAGCTTTTGCTGTTGATGCCAAACTCGTGAACATAAATCCCAAGGCTTAGAGTTGGCACTGTTGCTGTGCACAGTGTGGGAGTTGGGAGTTGGGAGTGTGACTGTCCCTTCATTAATTAGCTGAAGAGGAACACAGGGAGGGGAGCTTGTCTTTCCTGCAGCCTGGAGCTGTGCTGCTGGCTGGGAGAATGCCCTTCAGCTGCTGCCTCTTGTTTTCCATGCAGTTTGGATGCAGACATCTGGAAGAAGTTCTTATCTCGACCTGCACTTCCTTTTATCCTGCGCCTGCTCCGAGGCCTTGCGACGCAGCACCCTGCAACACAGGTGAGGAGACTGCTGAGGAGACAAGGAGGCTGTGCCTGGGTTGCACGCTGCTTTTGTGGCTGTAGCTGAGGATTAATTCCTGTACTAGTTGATTCTACACTGGGTTTTGTTGGTTTTTGTTTTGCCATCCTCACCATAGTTGGAACAGTTTTGCTCACAGCTTTTCTTTGCCAGAAGATTTTGGTTCTAGTCTAAAGGGAATTCTCTTAGGGGACTAGAGCATAGAGAAAATCCAGTTTTCCTGAACTTACGTGTTGTAAGAATGTGAAAGCCTGTTGGGAATCTCAATGCAGGCATAGGTGTGGAAGCTGTTCGTGTGTTCCCTGGGCAAGTTCTGTCTTTGCAGAGCATCCTCTGAATTTTGTGTGTCATGCAGTGAGATTGGGAACACATCTCTGTGTCTTTGTCTTGATGCCTTGAGTCTCTGTTGGGCAGCTTGAGGCATCATCTGTTAGTCTGGAGATGTCAGAGATTTTGACTTCACTATTTCCTCCTGCTGAGTGGTGTGAGATTGACACAGCAATGTGAAGAGAAGGTAGTTATTGATGAGCTTCCCAGGGCTTGATCATTGGTGTTTGAAGACATCAACACAATGTCGTTTCCCAAAATAAATGTTTTATCCAACATCCCCATCTGAGCTCTTGATAATGGCCAGTGAAGAGGTAAATTGCTCCAGTCTCCTGCACAGTTTTAGGGCCCAGGAGCTTCAAATAAGAAAGAAAGATACTTGTGTCTCAGTGCTGCTGCCCGGCTGTGGGATTAGAGGGGACAGTGACTGTCCTGAGCCCCCTTTTCCTGAACAGAGTGCTGTGTTTCCATCCCTGGCAGGTGCTAATAGGAACAGACTCCATCACCAACCTGCACAAACTGGAGCAGGTGTCGAGTGACGAAGGGATTGGGACATTGGCAGAGAACCTTTTGGAGGCCCTGAGGGAACACCCTGAGGTGAACAAGAAGATCGATGCTGCCCGGAAGGAGACGCGCGCGGAGAAGAAGAGGATGGCCATGGCCATGAGGCAGAAGGCCCTGGGCACCTTGGGCATGACGGTAATGCCTGGATGATCTGGTCACTCGTGGGCTTTTCTTCCTGCCTTACTCAAACTGCCACACCAGGAACTGTGTAAAGTGATTTATTGACAGATACTGCAGAGCTCCAGCCCCCAGTTTGCTTGGTGCTGCTGGGAGATGGAACACAGCTGCTGGGAAATGGGAAGGGCATTGCCATGCCAGTGGTGGGCATGGTGGGTTTCTTCATCCTTTTTAACCTGCTTGAGCTCTTCTCTCCTCCAGACGAATGAGAAGGGTCAGGTGGTGACCAAGACTGCGCTGCTTAAACAGATGGAGGAGCTGATAGAGGAACCAGGTCTGACCTGCTGCATCTGCCGGGAGGGATACAAGTTCCAGGTAAAGCGAGATACAAGTTCCAGGTGAAGGGAGATGCATTTTCAGAGCCCTCTCACCAGCTGAAGGAACTTGCCAATATCTGGCTGCACAAGGGTTGGGGCATCAGCACTGGGAGTTCAGGAAATCTCAGGTTTGGTTCTTGAAATCAGTAATTCCACAGGAGGTTGGGAAGTGGAAGGGTGTTTTCAGTGAAAGTTGGAAAAATACAGGATCAGTTTAAGTTTGAGGTTGGGACTGGAAGAGGTTAAATTCAGTACGGTGTCAAAACAGCACAGATGTGAACTATTGCAGAGCTGAGTGGTTTCTAACCCAGCTGTGGTGTCCTTGCAGCCCACCAAGGTGCTGGGGATTTACACCTTCACCAAGCGCGTGGCACTCGAGGAGTTTGAGAACAAGCCCCGGAAACAGCAGGGCTACAGCACAGTCTCTCACTTCAACATTGTGCACTACGACTGTCACCTGGCAGCTGTGAGGTATGTGCTGCTCACAGCCTGGGGGCTGAATGCCTTTCCAAGGTGATTTGGGGTCGTAGCACTCAGCCTTGAAACTCAGGATGGCTTTGCCACAGCTCCTCTGTTGTCACCTCCTTTCATATTGGTTAGGCCTGGACACTGCAAAGTCCAGCATAGAAAGAGGCTGTGGGATTGTCATTTTTGGGATGTTTCCTTATACAAAATCTTACATCCTTGTGACTTCCGTGGTGTGCTCATTTGCTCCCTGCAGACTCGCTCGGGGTCGCGAGGAGTGGGAGAGCGCAGCCCTGCAAAATGCCAACACCAAGTGCAATGGGCTCCTGCCAGTGTGGGGACCCCACGTGCCAGAGTCTGCTTTTGCCACGTGCTTGGCACGGTGAGTACACAGAGGTTCTTCTCCAGCTGGTCACGTTTGGGTGGGTGAGTCAGTGCCTTGCCACATGCTTGCTTGTTTGAAATCGTATCAGAGGTGGTGGCAGCTGAATCTTAGTAAAACGGAGCCATTTCAGATTCTACCATCAAGAGTGAGTCTCCTGAAAAGGTGCAGGTGTGTGTTTGCTCCTTGGTTTCATGTAAATAGTTTTATTGCCTCCTTAGCCCCCGCTCACTCCTGAAGATGGAATGTGCAATATTGATTCATTTGTGGCCCAGTGAGCCCCTGCTGTACAGAAGAAACATTCTGACTCCAGTGGATTCCCTAGTGTAGATTTCTGAAGTTCTCTTGTATAGTAGTGAGGTACTTGGCCACCTACCTGGAGCAGATGGAGATGCTGTTGTCAAGATTAGAGTGGATAATAAGGAGAAATCCTTCCTTGTGAGGGTGTGTGCACTGGCACCAGATGTCTGGAGAAGTTATGTATGTCCCATCCCTGGAAGCGTCCAAGGCAGGTTGGATGGAGCTCTGAACAATCTGGTACAGTGGAAGGTGTCCCTTCCCATGGCAGGGGATGGAACTGAATCCATTTTAAGATCTGTCCTGACCTGAACCATTCTGAAATTCTGTGATTCTATGGAATCAGGAGTGGTAACAGCCTGAAAGCATTTCAGCCAGGGAGCTGCATCCCAGGTCCTGGATGTGGGAAAACAGCATTGATGAATGGATATATGTCTGCAGATGGCATTGGATTTGCCAGTGAGCTGAGAGCCTCCCTCTGGGGAGGTTAATCCAAGGTAGCAGGGGCTGCCTTTTCATAGCTGTTCATTCTTTAAAGCTTTTCTGTGCGATTCTTGCTCAGACTCTGAGCTGTGCTGTGGAGGAAGGAGTTGTGTGAACGATTTTCCTGCTGTTTTGCAGACACAACACATACCTCCAGGAGTGCACGGGGCAGAGGGAGCCCACCTACCAGCTCAACGTCCACGACATCAAACTGCTGTTCCTGCGCTTTGCCATGGAGCAATCCTTCAGCATCGACACCGGCGGGGGCGGCCGGGAGAGCAACATCCACCTCATCCCCTACATCATCCACACCGTGCTCTACGTCCTCAACACGTCAGTACCCGCAGCAGCCTCGGCCAGGGCTTGGGGGTGTGCCAGGAAAGATGGCAAATCACACAAAAGTTTTAGGAGGAATAGAATTGCACATCTTAAGTAGGTTGTTAAGGATTTACATTGTTTGATGTTAAGCCTGGACATGCTGGATAACAGAGAACCTATTGAGTAAAGGCAATTGGGATTTAGCTTCTCTTTCCATTCTAGATGTAGTTATTACCTCTGGGGTGAGCAACAGGGTTATTAGATTAAAGAAACTCTGCCAGCTTAATTTTCTCCTGAGTAGGCAAAGAGACACTCGTGAAGTAATTGTTAGTTGAAAATATAACTCTGGTATCATTTTATTCAATATTCAAATAACACGGTTTTGTTTCCAGTATTGAACACCCTGGAATTTTCATGGAGAAGGGTTCAGGTCCATCAGATTTTCCTGATAATTTAATTTTTTTTTCGTTACCATTATTATTTTTTACCAATAAACATCAGTGCTTTGTCACAACCCTGTGGCTCAATGTCCACATCCATAGGCACCCAGCTGCTTTGGAATGCATGAGCTGTTTCTGATCATGCAAAAATGGGATGCCTGTATATATTTTTCCTTTGAGTAGTTAGATATTAGTAAGTAATACTAATTAGATGAGGGTATAAATATTAAAATACATACCAAGGTCACTCCACATGCAGTGCAGTGAAATCTTTCTCACTTTCCAGCCTGGAACTAATCAAGGTTTTGGCTGTAATACAATTTGTCTTTTGTTTTTAATATCTATTTCCAGATCCCTGTGCTATTGTTTTCCCAGTCCTCTGGGAGACAAATAAATGGAACTATTCTTTCATCTTGTTAGGCTGCTGTTGGCACCACTGAGCCCAGAACCCACTGGGCAAACATGGAAAAATGCCCTCTGTAGTTTCCAGACAGAATTTTTAATATTAAATGGAGAAAATAACGAGCTACTACTTGGCTACCAGTTGCATCTTTAGCAGATGAAAGTCACACATCCCTGACAGCTTTATCTGCTGGAATGCTGCTTTATGCCTGATAGGGAGAGTTTATGTCACTTAAAAATCAAGAATCTTACCTGGCTGGCAGCCTCTTCCTGGTGCAGTAGAGCTGTGGATGTGGTCAGGTGTGATACAACCTCCCAGAGTCTCCTGTAACACAATTTGTGATGTCAGGACTCCTGAGAGACTGGAGCTCTAGGGGAAAGGAAAACATTATAAAATATGTGTATAAGCTTGCAGTAAGTACATTGTCTTTTGGGGTTTGAATTTGGCCTTTATCTTCCCAGGGGTTGCTTTTGCAGTAGGTGAATTATTGAAATTGAGCTGGGTATGTCTGTAGGAGCTGCAGTCACTGTGCAGTGTCACATGGGAGGTGGTACCACTCCAGTGCATGGACTCGCTGGCCTGGCTCCGTTTTCATCTCAAAAAAAGGGAAAAACAGCTTTACAGTAGAATTGTCTTCCATCGGGCCAATGGCAGCTGCCTGGCAAACCTCCCTAGTGCCACACACAGCTGCAAGGAAAATGTGTTTCCTGGGCTTGTGTGCTTCACTGGGAGCAGATCCTCCACCAGGAGATGAACTGGGAGAAAGCCGGTGCTGCCCACTGGGAGCAAATCCTCGGCCAGTGGCTGAGTTTGGGTGCAGGGTGTGCGGACAGCACCCCAGGGCCCTGGGGAGCAGCGGGGCAGCCGTGGGAGCCGCAGCAGCCCTTGAGGCTTTCCTTGTGTTGCAGAACGCGGGCGACCTCGCGGGAGGAGAAGAACCTGCAGAGCTTCCTGGAGCAGCCCCGGGAGAAGTGGGTGGAGAGCGCCTTCGAGGTGGACGGGCCCCACTACTACACGGTGCTGGCGCTGCACATCTGCCCCCCCGAGCGCTGGAGAGCCATCCGCGGGGACGTGCTGCGGCGCCTGCTCGTCACTGCCCACGCGCGCGTGGTGTCCCCGGCCGGGGCCAGCAGGTCAGTGCCCCGGGCACGGCTGCCAGCGGGCTCCTGCCACTGCCACGGCCCCTGGGCTGCTGTCCCCGTCACCCAGCTGCTCACAGCTCGCAGGGAGCAAAGGCGAGGGGGGGTTACTTTACACCAGGTATGGAGCCCTCCCTCTGAGCAGCTTTGTACTCGGTGCTGGAGAGCTGCAGAATCCCCGCCTGGGTTGGATTGGGAGGGACCTTAAAGCCCACTCAGTGCCACCCCCTGCCGTGGGCAGGGCCACCTTCCACAGCCCAGGTTGCTCCGAGCCCTGTCCAAGCTGGCCCTGAGTGGCTGCAGCTGCACCCCAGGGCTGGCATGAGCAGAAGCATTTAATTCTGGGTGTTCTTTGGAGAGGATCAATGAGTTGATCGATGGAAACGATGGTTTTCCTTCTGCCTCCCCCACCTCGGCACTGCAGTAGCTGCAGCCATGAGCTGTCTCTGAGCTGTGCCACACTCCCTGTTTGCCTCACTAAAGAAGCTCTTTCTGGGCCCTTTTGATCAGCGCTCCAGCCTCCCTCAAATAGAATAATAGAAATAGAAATCAAATGCCATTGCTTTAAAAAAAAGAAAAAAATCAATAGCAGCTGTCAGGCGCTTGAAGCACAAGAATAAGTAGCTGTGCTTGCCTGACAAAGGCACATATTTCCAGAGAGGGAAGGGCAATTCCAGTTTCTGAAAAGATTATTTGAAATAGCTGTCATAATTAGAAATCAATTCATTATTATTCTGTCACCTTAAAGGGCATTCTTATGCTGATGACATTAATTAGGTGTTTGATAAAGTCATTACACTGTAGTTGCACAAACCCAGCATGAACCAGTGCTCTTGGAAAAGGAAAGAGCCCTGAAAGGGGCTCCTCAGCTGATTTTTGTGCTGCTTTCAAGCTCACCCTGTCTCCTGTTTCCACCACCGTGCCTGAATTCTGGGAAAGGAGGTTTCCCAGATCCAGGAGATACTGTCCTGGAGGGCTCTTGTCCCAGGCATGGTGGTGTGCAGCTCTTCCTGTGGGCTGGGAAAGCAAAGCCCTTGGGTGGGTTTGCTGGTTTTTAAACCCTCAGTAAATTATTCTGTTCCTTCCCCAAGCATGTGTGTAATAAAAGCATATTGAAGCAGATAGAGCAAGGAACTTCCAGCTAAGGCATCCAATCTCTGGAATTTCAGGGGAAAACACTCAGAAATAGTGCTCGGGAATTATGTCAAGGTTTATTCAAGGGCTTTCTTTAATCTGTGCAGACTAAGGGAGCACAAAGCCTCCCTCTGATAAAGCCTCTGAGAAACAGCAGTGTGGCAGTTCTGATTTCCAAGGTCTGTGCTTATGTATTCTTGTGGAAAATCAGGAAGAGGGCGACGGACGGTGGAACACTCTGCAGATAAGTGCCAATATCTTGAATTTGTAGGCTGAGGCAGAGAGGAAGCCACTGACTGTGACACCAGAGTAATGTCTGCATGCAAAGGATTAAAATTAGCATTCCATGTTCATGGTGTTGTCTGAGAGCAGC
Organism: Climacteris rufus; assembly: GCA_013398175.1. NCBI lineage: Eukaryota > Metazoa > Chordata > Aves > Passeriformes > Climacteridae > Climacteris > Climacteris rufus. The sequence goes on along the minus strand of VZRZ01008153.1, from coordinate 212,976 downwards.
TCCATTCCAAGAGCCCCAGGATGAAGGCTGGGGACGCTCAAGGACTCACTGCCACCTCTGCGTCTCAGAAAAGGGAGAAGAGTCACTGCAGGAACCCACAGTGCATCTCAAAGCAGGATCCACTCGTGATCCAAAACATCTTGTAAATGTTAGGAAGGTGCAGCAATGCTCTGTGTTCCCTCATATTCAAGGCAGCAAATCCCACACGTGCCTTGTCCTGTGGGCAGGTGCCCATCTGGCACCTCTGGCACCATCTGCCTCAGCTGGGTGAGTCAGTGTCAGACAGATTTGGGGAGAATTGAGCCAAAAATGGCTTCTGGCTCTGCCAGGAGTGATGGTGCCACGGGTGGCTGCAAGTGCAGAGGGGAAGATGCTCAACACCTCCCTTGTTTTAGAAACACTTCCTGTTTAAACTCAAAGATGAAGTTATGGGAATGGATCCAAATTCTGGGTTTGTTCCTTTTGTAAATACAATTCACAGATTCCACAGAACTGAATGAAGTGCTCATTGTTACTGAACCAAGAATTCTGGCTGGAAAAATTCTATGGATGCTTTTCAGTGTAGCTTTCATCTGGAGTTCGGGAGGAAAAGATCCTTTAGTTTTTTTTCCTTTACTCCTGACTGTGACCTTTCTAAAATATTCCTGAGAGGAGCGAGGCTTCCCCCAGTGTCCATGTCTGGCTTTCTGCTGGCAATCCCTGTCCAGCTGCTGGGCTGAGCCAGCTCCCAGGAATGAAACACAGCAGCTCTTCCATGAAATAGCTGCTCCAGAAGGTAACTACCAGCCTTAACCCACAAGGGCCTTTTAGTTTTCAATTAAAGGAGCAGACTCCAATTAGATCAAAACCATTCACATAAAAAGAAGAGTCTGTCTTGCAGTATTTGGGAGGCCAGAATTAGCCTTGCTCTAAGTTGCTCTTCACCCCGTGGAAATTTAGTCACCTTTACTAATTGGTTTTCCTTTAAATAATTAAGCTGAGCTGCCCAAGCAGGCTGCCACCTACTAAGATGTCTGTTTTAAGGGCACACACACAAATGTAGGCTTTAATAAGAGCAGCAAAATGTTCATTTCCCCCCCAAAAAACCCCAACCTCAGGCAGGTAGCAGCTGGGCCATGGTCAGGGTATCCTGTTGTGTTGCTGACTTGCAGCAGCAGGACATAGCTGGTCCTGGATGCATAAAAAAGGGTTTTTGTTTTTCCAAAACTCTGAAGTGTTGAGCAGGAAGCAGCATGTGATGGGGCAGATGTACCTGAGAAATACATGCAAGAAAATTCCAATACTATTAGAGCTGCTGGCAGGAGGTTCTGCCTTGCCACAACCTGTTTGTGATTAATGCTGTAAACTTTTGGGAGCTGTTATCCCAGCACAGCTCTGCACCTCTCAGAGCATTCCTAGTGCTCCAAACCCAGATGCTGGATTTTCAAAAGAAGTCCTTTCTTGGCAGGAGGATAACCAAGAAGATATTAAATGGAAATTCCTCCCCTTATTCAAGGACAAAATATTTCTCTCAGAGTCTTGCATAAATGCTTTTATGAGTTACAAGCACAGATCTGTTCTCTGTCATGGATATATTTTGTGTGTGAAACCTGCCTCAAATTATTCCTTTAGGAATTTGCAGTTCTCCAAGCAGTGAACATACAAACAAGGGCTGTACATTGTTTTTTCCTATTCTGCTGTTGACTTCCTATGTAGTCTTAGCCCTCCACTTCCCTCTGTGCTGCTTTCCTTCCTGTGGAATAAGGTTTTATTGGCAAACCTGCTCTGGTTACATCAGGTACCTCTGGAGGAAAGTGACTTGCCAGCCTCAGGAATTGTTGCACAGGGAAGCCTCAGGTGCCCAGTGTGTGTTTCATGTCCAAGAACACCCAGCAAAGCTCACTCAGAGCCCTTCCCTGTGTGTCATGGATGGGCTCTTTGGCTGTGTCAGCTTTCTTGCTGTTCATCAAGTGGATTATCAAAGCATAATGAAGTGATTAACTCCAGATTGATTTTATTCTCCCCAGACTGGCAGATAAGGCAGTGAAGGAATACGCCACGTACCGCTCGGGCCTGCTCTTCTGGGCACTTGTAGATCTCATTTACAACATGTTCAAGGTGAGAAAAACACTGAAATTCTTCTATAGCGGCTCCAATTCAGCTCTATCAGCTTTTTCACCCAAGCAACCACCTGAATTTGAAATAGAAGGCAAAGTTTGAAGCCCGTTTTTCCAAGATGCTTGGAAACATAAAACTTCACAGAATTCCAGACTGGTTTGGTTTGGAAGGGAACTTAAAACTCATCCCATCCCACCCCCTCCCATGGGCAGGGACACCTTCCAGAGACCAGATTGCTCCAAGTCCCCTTCAGTCTGGCCTTGGACACTTGCAGGGATAGGGCAGCCACAGCTTCCCTGGGCCCCCTTTGCCAGGGTCTCCACATCCTCACAGGGAAGAATTCCTTCCTTCTTCCTTTTTCTCCTTCACCTTCGAAAAGCAGAAAGATGACAAGAGGCTGCCAGTGCTTATTGTACCCCTTGCAGTTCAGTATCCAAAGAATTGAGTGACTTTTCCAGTTGGCAGCACTCCTGTATTGTGTATTTACTTCTTTTTCCTGTTCATTGTTCATGGAAGGAAGGACATTCCAAGCTGTGCCAGGGAAATGGTTGGGTAAGGAAGGAGGTAGGGACATCCAGCAGAAAGAAACCTGCAGCTTCCAAAGAGGGTTCAGTAACCAGTGTGAGAAAATGCCTGTGACCTTTGTTTCATTCTGTACAAAAAGATCATGAAGTCACGGTTGGGGTAATTTTTTCTCTGTTGGTTGTTTGCAAGAGACAGGGGATGGAAATCCAGGAGCAGTGGGGAAGGCACCAGGGTTTAAGGTTACTCTTTTAAGTAGTTTTTTTTTGGTTACTAAATAGTTGGGGTTTTTTACTAAATGGTTACTTTTTGGACTGATTTGGTCCCATTCTCCCTTCTCAGAAGGTGCCTACCAGTAACACAGAGGGAGGCTGGTCCTTCTCTCTGGCTGAGTTCATCCGACACAACGACATGCCAATACATGAGGCTGCAGACAAGGCCCTGAAAACTTTCCAGGAGGAATTCATGCCAGTGGAAACGTTTTCTGAGTTTCTGGATGTGGCTGGTAAGTGTTTGCTTTCCCTTTTATAGGCTGCCTTGTGCAGCTCGTGACTGGAGACAGCAGCATTCCTGACACTGCTGCAGCTTGTTGGGATGAGACAGGGAGAGGAGAGACATCAGCTCTGCCCAGCCCGGCCTAAACTGTCCCCAAAACAGTTGAGAGACACAGAGCTGAGCAGCCCCAGACAGGAAAATCTCTCCTACCTTGTTCTGCAGGTCCCCCCTGCTCTGTTAAAGCGCTGGAAGGTGGCTGGGGGGGGTCTGTGGTTAAGGCTGATAAACACAAGTGACCTTGCCCTGGAGGCAGCACTTGGGTGCAGCTAGAGTTCCTGCCCAAGGATTTTGGTCCCTCCAGGACTCAGGAGATGCTGAAAATGTGCAGAGAAGCTGCTCTTTCCTTTCTCAAGATTTGTGCCCCAAACCAGTCTCTTGCTGTCCAACATACAGGACAGAGCTGGGTCCCTGTAGCTGCACAAGAGCAAGTGCCATGTGGATTTAATGTACACACTTCAGTCCCTCCTGCACATGCATCCAGCAGGGGTTTTTCCCTCCTCTTGTCCAGCCTTAAAATAACCCTGCAGCTGTCAGTAACTCACACATGGCCCAGCTCAAATCCCTCATGGGGGCAGGAGGAACAGCATCGTGGGACTAATTCTTCTGTCTTGTCTTCTTCTGTTTGAAGGACTCTTGTCAGAAATCAATGATCCCGACAGCTTCCTCAAGGATCTCTTGAACTCCATCCCCTGAGCCTCCAGCATGGAGAAGCTTTGGGCAGAGACTCCATAGCCTGCCTTCCACCCCTCTGTGTCCCTCCTCGTGCAGTCTGTCCCTTCCCCGAGGAGTGCTGCAGATTTTTGTTGGATTTTTTGTTTTGTTTGGTTTTTTTATTTTCTACAATTTTTCTTCATGGAGTGATTTGGAATTTAGATTTGTTTTATCTTGTGTTTCAGCGCTTCTATCTGTAAAGCCTTGTGCATTCAAGCTGTTTGAAAGAACTTGTACAGAGAGGAATCCAAACTAGTAAATCTTAATGCTTTAGTGTGCACCTCTTTGAAGTTAAATAAACCGAACAAATGGGTAAGCTGGGTTTGGCTGGTGCTTGAACCAGGAAGGAGCCTAAATGCCAAGTTCTTTCTCACATTTTCTTCCAGAACTGCTGCTCTGTCCAGTCCTTGGTCTGGACAAGGAGCCCCAGGAAGTAAAAGGCTCCCAGAGGGAGCAGCCAGGCCCTCCCTGCATGCACACCTGGGTTCTGTGTGGGACAGGAGCCTCAGGGACTTGTGCTCTGCAAGGACAATTTTCCTTCCCTTTCCCTTCCCTGGGTGCAGGCAGGAGCCCCCTGTCCCCTCTCCATGGTGTGTCTGGGCTCTGCCCTGGCTCCCCTCTCTCCAAGGCTGGATCCAAAGCACGTTGTGCCTCTGATGGTGACAGCACCTCTTGGAGGGTGCTGCTCATCCCATTGATTTCCTCTCTCTGGTAGAGCTTCCAGCTTCAGCAAACGCATGTTCAAGAGACCCTGCACCCTTCCCACTGCCCTCCTGCAGCCCCAGTGCATGCCCTGACCTGGAGCTGAGCACTGCTTGGAACAGCCTTGCCCTGCTCCCCACCTGTGCATGCTGGTAACTCACCTGGCACCAGTTCTGCTCTCCTGTAACCAGCTGACACCTGGTGAGGCTGGAATCTAATAAAGCTTTCCCTGTCTTCCTCGTCTCTGTTTGAACTTGAATTTCCGCAGTCCTTGCACAGTCCATCCCAGAAATTATAATAATAATAATAATTTTAGAGGCTGAAGAACTCATCAGCCCATTTGGTGCCTTTGTTAGTATTGGCCACACGCTGGGGTTTGGCAATGAGCAGAGGGGTGAAGGTGCTGTTTTTGTTCTCACCTCTCTGGGGGCTGATGTCACTCCTGGAATTGCTGCTAAGGAGGGGAACTGAGTAGGAAATGCCCTGGAGAGGTTTGGGTTGGTGTCCTACAAGGGACTGGAGGGCTGGGGGTGGGTTGGTGACTCTGTCTGGCCTTGTGAAGTACAGAGGGGGCTGGTGTGGATTTGTTCTTTGGAGCAGCAATCCTGCACCTCACCTGCCTTGGAACCACATCAAAGAGTGAACACACCTTGCTGTAAAAGCCCTGGAAAGTCAAAGCTAACAGTCTTCTCTCCAAGCAAGCAGCCCTGCTGTTCCCAAGGGTGGATGCAGGAGTTACCCAATGGCACCGCTGTGCAGCAGCTTGGGAAGTGCCAAAACCCCTTTGGAGTAAATGACCTTCCAGACCTGCCTGATTCCTGAAAGCAGCAGGAACAGGTCACAAGAAACCGGGTGTTTGTGACTGTGGTTCTAAAGGCTCTCACAACAGGGTGCAACACTGACACCCCACCATGTTTTGACTTTGCCATTTGTGTAACAGGGGATGGTGAAGCTCCACAAACAAGATTTGAGAAGCTGGGGGAAACACCAGGCTGCCTCATTGTCTTTCCTGACAAAAGTAGATCTTTCTCCCTCCAGCCACAGTCTTGGGGTGCCAGACAGTCCCTCAGCTTTGACTCCCTGGCCAAAGAAGGATGTTACACTCGGCAGGACCTTCTGCAGCTTTCCCAGCCAGGGAGCTTCAGCACAGCTCTGGTTTTTGATGATGGAAGTCCTGGTTTGCTCCATTTGTGCTGGCACGGGTCTTCTGCAAAAACAGACTCTGTTGTTGCAGGAGTTGGTGGCATTTATACCAGCAAATCATTCTTCTATCCCTTCAGTTGGTTCAGCAGATCTTAAAGTCACCAGGAGCAGAACGTGGTCACTTTGTTCACCAATATTAATAAAACAATGAGGAGATGAAATTGTAAAGGGAGGTTTTGTGTTCTTACAAATATAGTTGTAGTGAGCTCCTTAGAGCTATTCTGGGTGGTTTTGCAAAGGTCCAGAGGTGTATTTTGGACAGTAAAGGTGGTGCATGGACTGCCTCTGTGCCCAGAGCACAGGAGGGCTGTCATTCATGGACAAGCCAGAGCTGAAAAGGTGGGAACATCCCGACGGTGCTTGGTGGAGCAGAATGGCCTGGAAGGGACTGAAGGTGACAATAACAACCCCAGAAGACCTAGAGAGGGACAAGAAAAAAGCAAAATGTTTTGGAAAGTTTCAGCTGATCCAGGCCACACAGAGAGGCTCCTACATTCTCAGTGCTGCACAAAGAGCTCCAGGCTGCAAAATCCCTGGGACTGGGGCTGGGAAGTCAGCAAAGGCTTTTGGAGGAAGTGTTACTTAAGAGAAGAGATGACTGTGGGAAAATGCCTCAAAATGGGTAAAATTACTCAAACTGATCAACTGAACCATGAGTTGAACAACAGAGTCAACCCCCTCTCCAAAAAAAAATTAATGCATTTGCCAAAGACATTATTTGGGGAAAAAAGTCCTGTGTGATGCAGGAGAGCCTGGATGAGCTGTGGGATTGCTTTGACCCTGACTGTGGGCAGGAGCTTCCCGAGTGTCCGACATCCCTGTGCTGGTTGGGCTCCAGGGCTGGATTGACCTGGGAATGGCAGCCCCAGGGAGAGGAGGCTGCCAGCCCTCGGCAGGGACTGTCCCACCCCCTGCAGGTGCCAGGGCCCCGGAGCCTCAGTTCATCCCTGTCACTGCCAGGGCTCGTTCCTGAGGCGGCTCCGACCCCGCGGGCACCAGACAAACCCCCTGAGTCCTCCGTGAAGATGGGAAGCTTGACCCTGGTGTTCCATGATGGTGTCCTTGTCCTGCTGCCTCCTCCCTTTGGAATTGCCTTTTCCAAGCCAGGCAGTGCCTTCTGGAAATGTTGCACAGCCGAGTGCTGCTTCCTGCCGGGATGGGAACCTTCCGCCCGCTCCTCTCTGCCTCTTCCCGACTGCTGAGCAGCTTCTCCTGCGGTTTGTCTCTCTCTGCAATTGCCTGGAAGTATTTTCAAACAAGCAGTGCATTGGGGCTGCTGAGCATAAACACACAGCGAGCTGCAATGTTCCAGTGCCACAAAAGATTCCCTGGACTTTTTCTGATGGAGGAAAAGTGATTTTTCTCCCAGGACTTGTGTCTGCACTGCTTTTCAGGACACATGGATCATTCAGCAAGACTCTGGTGGAGCCTCGAGGCACATGGTGGGGACACCTTGGGATGGCAGTTCCACAGAGCTGGACTGAATCCCTCATTTTCCTCCAGGAAGGTCGTACCAGGTTCTGCAGGAATGACCCTCTGGCTACACTGTGGGCACGAGCCTCCAGCCCCTGGGTGCAAACAGTAAAGCCAGTGTCCTGCAGAACTCCCTCCTTGCCTTTGGGACAGCCCTGTTTCAGCTCAGGGTTTATTCCTTATTGATTTATGCTCCGTGGAGCTCAGGGTCTGGACCAAATGTCCTCCAAGCAGGTGAGTGACAGAAAGGAGCACAAAAAGCTGGACAAAAGTCCAGGTTCCCAAATTAAATTCCCAAGCGTAACCAGGCAGGTTGTGAGCTGCTCTGGAGAGTGGCAAGCCTGGCAGTCCGAGGAGCAGCTTTCCCAGCACATTCTAGGAGACTTCCCATGGTCTGGGTTGGCTTTTTTAGGAGCCACCCCTTGGGTTACATTTCTGTTCCCTGCCCGACCCAGTAAGAAAATCAGGACTGGCCTTGACTCGTTTGCTGCATGGCCACATTCCCATTCCAGGCAGGGATGATTCACAGCTCATGTGTGAGGACTCAAGGATCCAGGGAAAACACTGTGCAGCTCACCAGGACTGCTGGAAAGGGCTTTGGGTGGATTAAGTACAGAATCACTTCAGGATGTCCCCCTCAGCACACGAAGTTGCTGGGAAAAGCCATCTGCACCCACCTGAACTCCAGGAATAGTTACTCCCTGGTTTCCAAGAGGGAAAAAATTAATGGTTAAGCCCCTGTTTGCAGATTTTTGTGGCAGGATTGATCCTGTCCATTCATATGGACAGCTCAGGGAGGAACCAGCTCCATGCCTTGTATCCAAACCCTGGAGATCAGCAGGGATCCCACTCTCCTCACAAAAGTGAACGTGTCGGTAGGAAAAGATGCTTTTGGTTAAAAGAAACAACAAAATGGTACAAAGGACGTGGAGGGGAAGCCCTTGTGCTGTGTTCTAACCCCAGGCAGGCTGGGGGGCCCTGGGAATTGCCCCCCAAAAGGCACCATCCCCATCCTGGGCTGGGGAGCTTTCAGGGTGTGTAAGGAGGTCTGGATGTGCCTCTGGAAGGATTTTATTTCCCCAGTGCTGCTTAAGCCTTTCTTAGAGTGGGATCATCCCATGCTCAGTGCTGTTCCTGCATCTGGAATAGGAATTACAACCTCTCTCCTGCCCCACAGTGATTTCCCCTTCATCCCACTCTTGCCACAGACCCAGGAGGGATTAGACACTCCCTGCTCCCTGATTCCCACAGGTGGATGCTGCAGAGCTCTCCTGCCCCTTCCCTTCACCTTGGGAGCATCTGGCACCTTGCAATGGATTTCCTGCTCCAAAAACCAGGGTTTTCCTTCTGGAAAGATGTCCCCACCCTGACACTCCTCAGCCTTACACAGCCTGGTCCCTTCCCTTGGGAAATACAAACCCCTCGTGGTGAATCACAGCCTGGGCTGTGGAAGAACCCAACCAAACCTGGTGCAGTCCTCCAGAGGGTCCTTGGTGATCCACAAATGTCCCTGGAGCTGCAGGAGAAATGGGACTGATCAGAGCCCAGGTCTGCTTTTGGGGCTGCTGCAGCTACCCCAGCCTGCTCCAGTGCAGGAATATATTGGTGGTTTTTTGCCACTAGAAAAGGAGGATAACACTCTCCTACAGCCCTTCTGCGGTGGGGAAGGTGTGTGAGACAGAAAAGAGAAAATTTTAGGCAGAAATAGAAAAAATTAAGCCGTTTGTGGTTTAAGTTCAACACTGACTTATGTAGAGAGGCTGAGCTTAAAAAAAAATAGGAATATCAAGAACACCATGTTTAGTCTTGGCTGCTCCTGCTCTTGTTGGGTCTGACATCTTTCCCATCTTTCCCATCTTTCCCATCTTTCCCTGCCTGGGGGACACAGCAGGGGCTGGAGAAGGAATAAAGGAGATGTTTTAATTTGAGGAAGAAGGAGAAGGGCAGGGCAGCCAGGGATACCCTCTCATTAAACCTGTTGGGCTCAAGTCACTCACATGGAGACATCTTTGCCATAATGATGATCCCTCGGTGATTGCTGGGATTAGTAATAATCCTGCTTTTTCTTTCCCAAGTGCCTTGCCAGCAGCACCTCAGTCACCCTCAGCACGTGCCCTGGGGAAAGTCAGTGCTGTCCTCAGCCTGAGATGGGAGATTGGGATGGGAAAGGGCTCAGAATGCTCCTGTGGAGACTGAAATCCTCTGGGGCTTGGGCACAAATCCCAGCCTTGGGCAGCCAGGACAGCACCGATTGGATCCCATGTGCAGCCCTGGTGGGTGTTTGCAATGTTGTCTCTGGGTATCTCGTGTTGGTGTTGGCCATACCATCCCACTTGCTGTGTTTGGGACACCCCCAGGCCCTTCTCAGGGGTTTAATCCCTGCAGCTTCTCCCAGGCTGCTGTTTTTAATCTTATTTAATGAGCAAACAGGAGTGCGTTGTAAACCCAGCAGCATCCTTTAATTATTCCTAACATTTGATGGCAACGAGCTAATTCCCAAATGATGACATCAGACACCAAAGGCACATGTCCTGAATGCCAGGTCATTCCTATTTCTCTTCCCTCAGCCTGGATTTTGCTGCTCTCAGCAGTTTTTTGTATCTCAGTGGCTGCAGCACCCAGGCCCCAAGGCTGGGAACCGCGGAGAACTGGGCGTCGAGGGGCTCCACCCGAGCACCTCTCCCTCAGAAACAGCCCAGGATGTTGGGAAATCCGGGAGGGGAGTCACTCCAAATCCGCAGCTCAGTGACTCACTGCGATGACAGCGAGTTTTCTGCAGCCTCCACGAGCATCCCTCCGTGTTCAGGACAGGAACGCTGAGTGCTCCAGGTCCCTGCACGGGGCAGATCCCGGGGTCCCTGCTGGTGGAGAGGGAGGGGAGGCAGGAGATGCTGGTGCAGGGAGTGGGATGCTTGGGGGAAGCCTGGCCCCACGTGCCCAAACCACATCCAGTGCTCCCATCACCAGCTTTTCTTCACCCTGTATCCTACAAAACCTGTCAGGCTAAAAAGCCAACAGTGCAAGAAAGGAAAAAATCAGCTAAAGGCTTCTGGAAGAGAGATTTAGATAAGGAGCTAAAAATAAACCCAAATTTGACTTAACCATCCTCAGTGCTCTGAGCTTTGAATGCTTCCCAACCCAGCAAAGTTTGGGAGAAAAATGAGAAAGAAATAATGTATTTGATTAATTTAAAAGTAATCCTTCATTTAAATTAATCAGGCCAGGGTTCCTCTGCCGCCTTCAGAACGAAAAAACTTGATGGTTTTGGGATTGAAACCGTGGACTTGGTCATGACCAGATCCACAGTGCAGCATCCTGCAATTATCCTGGATGGGCTGCCAGAGCGATCCCTGCCTCCTGGAACACACCTGAGCAGCCTGTCCGGGCCCATCGCTGCATATTTGCTGCTCGACTCAACACAGATGCAAATGTTTGGTTACTAAGGAAGCAAAGAACATTGCCACAGTCTCCAAGGAAATACCCGGTGTGGCCCAACCGCGGATGCCCCGCTCAGCACCTTTATCTCCCGCTGCCTCCTGAGCTCACCCCCTCTGGGGCGGCACCTGGGGCTGAAGCTTTTGTTTGCAAAATATTTATGCCTCTCCATGGACGAGATCGGCCCCAGCTGGGGTGGGAGGGAGTGAGGATGTGCTGAAGTTGTTCCATCCCCTGCATCCCAAATTCCCCGCTGGTGGGCTGAGGGCACGCGTGGCTCTTTGGCTGGCTCTCTCTTTGAGGCTGGATCTGTTTCGTGGTGCTCATGCCCATAAAACTCCAAATGCCCATAACCCCCCAAATGTGGCCAAATGACTGCAGCAATAAACCTGCAATGGGAGAAGGTGCTGGGTTTGAGCAGCAGCTCCTCTTTTCCGTGAGCTGATAGGACTGGGAGGAAATAAACTGCGGGACAAAGCACCGTTTTAGGAGGAGAAAACTCCTTTAAAGGCAATAAAGGTGCAGTGAGGAAAAGCTGCCGGCTGTGTAGCTGCTGATGTAACTCATCCCTCCCACAATACCGACAGCAGCCAACCTGCCAAACGCTTTCTGTTTCCGCACAGCGCCCAGGTGACGGTTCCCGGCACGGTGCGAAGGCTTCCCTTACAAGGCTGGAAAGGCTGGAAAGCAGCCCTGTGACCGACCCGGCCCTGCCCCGCGGTGCCCGTGGGCCAGCCCGGCTCTTCAGCGGGCTCCGAGTCACCCAAGGAGCCACCGGGGCCGTCCCAGCCCTGCCCATCCTCCCGCGTCCAGGGCACGGCCGGCAGGAGCGTTCCTGCTCCCGTTTCTCAGCAAAAAGCCCCGGTGCTGGTGAAGCCACGGGAGAAACGGGGCTGGCGGTGTGGGAAAGGCTCTGCCGGCCAGAAACGCAGCCGGGATGCGGCTGCTGTCACCACCCTGCTGCTGCTCCTGCACCATCACCGGGGGCTGGGTTGAAAACCAAGCATTTTGGGGGTGAAACGATTAAAAATTCTTTTGGTTGCAGCAGCCTGGTTTGCTCAAACGCCCTCATTCAGGAAACTGGTGCGAGGGTGAAAGCCCCGGGGGGCGATACCAGTCCCAGTTTCACCACTCAGAATTGCTGGCTGTCAGATGGCAGCCTCAGGACGGAGCTGCCTGTTGTTCCCGCAGAGCCTGCGGTGCATAAATCTCCCTTTTCCATCTCTGAGGGCGGCGAGGAGCAGGCTCGGGCGGCTGCTGCGGCCCAAGGGAATGGGAAGAGGATGAGGGAGGGATATGGACATGCATCTTCACCACACTGTGAGAAAATCAGAGCCCAGCAGGACCCATGAGATGATTGAGGGGCATTTTGGGGGCCTGGGGAGTTTTATGGGTGTTAAGCCAGCGGATTTTTGCTCGTTTGTTTTAGAGGGAGTTTGTTCAAACACACAAAACAACCCCATGGTGATGCACATCAGCCCAGGGAGCAGCACCTACAGCACAGGACAGGGGTGCTGGGGATGCTGCTGGGTTTGGGTTGATTTGGCTGCAAAATGGACACTTTACCAAGGAAACAAGAGCTTTCCATGAGTGTCAGACTAACAAAGCCTTACTGGATATAACCAAACCCAGGGAAATTAATATTAAAAATCTAAGCAGATGTAGAGAGCAGCCCTGAAATGGTCACCGAGGTTTGGAAGTGCAGGATGCTGCCAAAGCAAAAATCAAATGCAAGGGCCCAGATTCCTCAATCCCTGCGCCAGCCCAAGTTTGGGTGAAGCGACTGTGAGCAAATCCCCCACCCCGGTTTGTCATTATTGTCAGCACGGCCGGGCTGTCACTGTGATTTCACTGCCACGGAGTTCCTGCGCTCAGAAATAGCTCCATTTCCTCCCTGTCCAAATAGGAAGGGGCTAATCAGTGCTTCATGATTTATATCTGCAATTGGCAGCAGCGGGAGCTCCCCGGGCAGGACTGGGAGGAATTCCCGGCGGGAATGTCCCGGCCGCGGGGCAGCGGCTCCGGCCGGGGCTGCGCGGGCCCTCCTGCAGCAGCGATTTCCGCTTCACAGCCCAAGGTTAATTAATTGCTGCGATTAATTCCGGGTGATTCCCTTCCAAGGGCTGGGATGAAGCCGCTGGTGGTGACCGTGGCCATGCCAGGGATGAGCTGGAGCCCATTAGGAGCAGAACTCATTGGAAGTGACGCCCTTTGGATGAGGCGCTGGTGGATCGGGGCTGCTGCAAGATCACGAGGCAGATAGAAAAGCGTTAATTAACTGGATTATTATTCTCTCTGGTGTTTTCCTTCTTCCCTAAGGGGAAAAATAAAATTCAGCAGGATTTTCCTACCTGTTTGACCACGGGACTTCTCTGGGTTCTGAAGTCACCCAGCTCCTTCCAGCACCACCAGTGAGGATGCCAGGTGCCTAAAAAACGGGGAAATCCATAAAACCACAGGATAGTTTGGGTTGGAAGGGGCCTTAAAGCTCATCCCATTCCACCCTCTGCCATGGGCAGGGACACCTTCCACTACCCCAGGTTGCCACAAACCCAACCCGGCCTTGAAATGATCCAGATCTGGGACAAAGCTGCTCCTGACTGCATGCTGCGCCCAATAACACCCTCAGCATTGGCAGCTTTAGTCTATTCTTGCATTTTCCAAGTATTTTTGTGGATCTGGAGGGTGTTATACGCCATGAAAACATTTCCTAGTGAGCTACATGGGGTTTTTTATTTAAATATGGCTCTGTTTGCTGACACCCACCAGCAGCAGCAACAGCCCCGCCCCACAACCAGGGGGGTTTCTACAACCTCAGCCCCGAACACAAACTGAGGCTGCAGTGGTTTGTGCTCCGGGAGAGATAATCTTTCAGGTGTTTCTTTGAGTCACCCTTTAATGAAGCACCTCCACCCAACATATTTATTTTTTTTTCCAGGAGGTGCTGGAAAAACACAGGTTTGTAACGCATTAACAGAGCCCTTTGAAGAGCCTTGGTTTCGGTGCTGAGCGTGGCTCGAGGTGCTGGTGTAGTTTCACCAAATGGAGTTAAATATAAATATTGCCTGGCAAGCCCCATAGTTTTGTGTCAAAAATTGTCTTTGAGCAAACAGCATTACTACAGCTTTACACCAGCATTGCTGAGAGTCTTCCATGCACTTCACTTGCATCATTCCATGCACAGCACAGCAATGCAGCAATCACATCATTCAATTAAACAATATCCTTTGATTGCCCAATGGCCCAGAGGTCCAGGAGCAGCAGTTGGAAAACGCTTATTTAATAACTTAATTATTATAATGTCAGCATTATTTAGCACTTAGGGAGGGCCCTGCTTCGGGATAACAAAATCCAATGCTTATAATTTAGTCTGATCTGACCTAATAATGCAATCATGGAGTCATAAAGGGTTGGGGGTTGGAATGGACCTTAAAGACCATCTGGTGCCAACCCTGCTATGGACAGGGGCAATTGGCACTAGTCCAGGTTGCTCAAGGCCTTATCCAACCTGGCCTTGGACACTGCCAGGGATGGGGCACCCACCTGGGCAAGCTGTTCTAGTGTCTCACCACCCTCACAGGGAAGAATTTCTTCCCAATATTTAACCTAAATTTCCCCTCCATCAGTTTGTACCCATTTCTCCTTGTCCTGTCAATACAATTCCTGACGCAGGGTTCCCTGCAGCCCCTGAAAGGTTCTGTTCTGTTCCTTCATCCCCTTCTGCTCCGCAGGTTGAACATTCCCAACTCTGCCAGCCTGTCTCCACGGGGGATCAGCAGGGGGTTCATCATTCTGTGGCCTCCCAGAGAGCCCAGAGCAGGGCTGCAGGGCCAGGGGCCTGTGCCTCGTTTACGGGAGGGTTCCCGCGGAGCCGGGGATCCCTGCGGGCTCTGCCCTGAGGCCGGAGAGCCCCGGGACCTCCCCCCGCCGGGGACACGGGCGGGCTCTGCCCTGGGCCCGGAGAGTCCCGGGACCTCCCCCCGCCGGGG